>JACJUY010008804.1:11742-37765 GCA_014220935.1 Platorchestia sp. MABIK | reverse complement strand
TTTCTCGGAAGAGAAATCGGGCAATCTTCTTCTTTCTGCTGTCATTAAAACTAAACTTCCTGATTTTTTCTGCTGGAATTACTGCGCTATTCTAAAGCGAGTTTCCTTTCTTTAGAACTTTTTGAGAATGCACATAAAGTGCTTTCGCTTCTTGAAACCAATAAAAACTCTAAACCTGTACGTGTATTTCGAACTAAAGAAGTGGTGACCAGAACAGAAGTTAGGGATAAAACGCAACATTCTCCTGTGCCTTGTAAGCTGCCTGTTGTTAAGGTGTGCCGATTTTGTAACCAGGCTAGCCACACTGCATTTTCATGCAGGAAGTTCGACTCCCACGAAAAACGTGTGAAGCGGGCTGGTGAGCTAAAATTGTGCGTAACATGTGTTAGCAGTAAGCATTTGGCCAGTGCGTGTCCTTCTAAAGTGAAAGGTCTTCCTTTTTTGTGTTCGATATGTAAGGCTAACACACACGTTAGCCCTCTGTGTCCTAAGTTTGTTGAAAATAGTGTACTTAAAGTAAACTCTTTGTGACAGTTAAAGGCACGTCTTAGGATGTGCCCTCTCGTAGCTCTTGACACAAAATATGGTGGTGTTACTGAACAAATTAACTTTCTTATTGATACTGAAAGTCAAACTTCCATTATTAACTTAGATTCTGTAAGCTCTGACTATTCTGATGTAGACCTAGAGCTGCAGAATGTTCACACTGTAGGTGCTTTTGTTCCTTTAATGGGAAAACCTCTTAGCTTTGAACTCGTGCTTCCAGACAGTGAGAAGCATGAGCTTGATGTTTTCGCAATGAAGAATCTGAATCTCCAGATGGGAATGAGGGACCTGAAGGCTAGACTAGAAACCTTAAAAACTAAATTGCCTATTTCCACTTCATTTCATGAAGTTATTAACGATAGCATCCAAGTCCAAGGGATTTTGGGTGTTGATGCTCTTCAAGCTTTTAAAGTACTTGAATTACAGAATGTGAAAGGGTATAAGGTCTTGCGGGTTTCTAACGGTTTTCTGCCTTTTGGAGAGTTAAAATGATGTAACTCCTCTCTAACTTCTCTTGTTGCTCCTAAAGCTGGGAAGCTGGATAATAAGCTTGCAACCTCTGTCAAAAAGAATGTCGAAATCAAATCTTGTAAATCTTCCCTGTCCCTTGACAGCAAGACTAAAACGAAAACCAAAAGGAAAGTTGCCCAATGCAAAATAAACAAAAAATGTTTCGGTAGGGTGTTAACTGACTTTTTTGATGCTCCTAAGGTATGCACTTCCTTATTCGATGGTTCCGATGAGAGTCAAGTTCAGACTGGACTTGAGCGACTATTAGACTTAGAGCTTATTGGTGTACCTTCTCGCGAAGAGGAAAATGATAAAAAATTAGAAGACTTCAAGAGTAGTGTCGTATGTGAGGAAGGTAGATATTCGGTCCAGTTACCTTGGAACCGCCAATTGTTGACAAAAGTTCCTCATAATTTTGTGTTGGCACGTTATCTTGCTCGTAAAGTTGCGCATGACAATGCCCAAAAAGTGATTGAGGGTGCTTATAACGATGTCTTCCTTGAGCAGCTAGAATTGGGTATAATAGAGCCTATTCCTGTCAAAAGGATAGATGTGCGGGCGCACAAATGGATCCCGCATNGGAGACGTGTGTTTTAAGTTGGAGTCGGAGATGCTTCTCCGAATCTTGTAAAGTCGGAGTCGTTCATGCGGATGTGATGTGGATTATTCAGATAATTTCGCTTAAGCAATTAAATTACGTAACCCGATCATTTTCATCGTAAAAAATAAAGATAGAAACAGGCTTAAATACTAACGTACATACACATATACCTACACACGTATGCGCAGATATGTCCATGCATATGCGTGCGTACATAAGTTTGCACACACACAAATTAATATATATACGGATTGAAAATGAAACACAAGGGAAAAACATTAAAATATAAATTATAAAAACCAAATATCCTACTACATAGAAAATGACAGTCGAGCTCATTGTAACCGTACGTAATTATTGGGAAGAAAATAACTACAAAGAAAAATTAATTCGAAAAACGTAAAAATAAAGTGATTTTTAATTTCACAATAGACATTTTTAAGAAAGTTCAGGTTACAGTCAAGAACAACAACAACAATATCAACAAAAAACATCTCGGGTTTCACATCCAATCGTTATTCTCTTCAGCATTATACGGACATGAGTGGCAAAGCCCCCCTCCCCCCAAAAAAAATATATTGAGCAGGGAGTCAGTTTCAGTCTCAGTTTTATGTAAAAGAATAAACAAGATTGTTGATAATTAATGTCTGCAACCGAAATTATTGAAGGCCAACATTATTTCAGGCCCCCTCCCGCCCCCCCAATATTATTTTTGGGGATCCTGATCTCGCGAAATTTTCGGGTGGCTGAGCCACTGGCCCAAACTGTCTCGCATATTATTGTACATATTATTGTACCATTACATTTAACTTCATTAAAACAACATTACTCCACTTATATATCTAATCCCATATGTGAAATGTAACAACTTCACTTGATGTATTATTTCATCCGTGCATGTTTGTTCCTTATTCATCATTTTGATAACGCTAGTATTTCCTGGTTGAAGAATTCCAATAATATTACATGTAAGTGCGATTTTTAGAAATTAGCTGTTGCGCAAACTGCGATTGAGGGGTTACGGGAACTTCGCTCCCCGTCCCCCTCCCCAGGAAGCGTATGCGAGTTTTGTCATACGTGTTACCGTGAAGAATGATTCGCTCTAAAAATTGAAACTAATTTGATATTCATAGGTGCTATTGTTTAGAAATGAACGTCTTGACAAAATGAGGCACATCGAAAAAATCTGACTCTCATTGAGGGCTTACGGGAACTTCGCTCCCTGCTCCCCAACGAAGCGTTTGAGAATTTTGTTATACATTTTTCCGTGAAGAACGATTTGCTTTAAAAATTGAAACTAATTTAAAATTCATAGGTGATATAGTTTAGAAATAAACTTCTGGACAAAATGAGACTCATCGAAAAAATCCGACTCTCATTGAGGGCTTACGGGAACTTCGCTCCCTGCTCCCCAACGAAGCGTATGAGAATTTTGTTATACATTTTTCCGTGAAGAACGATTTGCTTTAAAAATTGAAACTAATTTAAAATTCATAGGTGCTATAGTTTAGAAATAAACTTCTGGACAAAATGAGACTCATCGAAAAAATCTGGCTCTCGTCGAGAGGCAACAGGAACTTCACTTCGTGTTGTCTATGAACGCTAAAGTGTTTTGGCATTTACACATTTCTCGTAAGAAAGTTTCATTCTTTCTTTTGAGAGTAATTTGAACTCGATAGGTGCATTATTTAAAAAGTTACAAGTGAATGAAGTTAATGAACTTTTGTGTTTTGACAGCGCGCGAGTCGGGAAGGAATCTCAAGAAATTTCTGTAGTATTGCAAACTGTTTCTTGAAATGTTTCGGCTGTGGCCTACCGGTCATCAAAAGCACCTATGGTATACAACAAAAGTGTTAGACCAAATTTTGTGGTACTCGTTATGACGTAATCACATTGAGGAAACTGTTTCCATACGACGAAATTAGGGTTTTGCAAGCTCGTGGTAATAGATTCCCACATTCTTCAATACATGTATTTTTTAATTGTGTTTGATTCTTCTCATTTCTTCCTTGATTTAATGATGTCGTATTTAAAAATAAATCACTGAGATTTAGGTCCGAATGTTAGCTTGGCCACTGGACGATATTTAAATAGTTTTTGCTTATTTAATCATTTGCGGCATGAATTTGACGAGTGTTTAAGGTCGTTGTCGAGTTAGAACATCTGCTTCAGATTTTTTAATTAAATGTTTTCACTAAGGATGAGATTGTTCTTTAAAATGCGGCGAAACATGCAATAGATCATTTTTCTTACAATAGTGTGAAGCGCACCAGGGCCATGCGAAGTGAAGTAACCCTAAACCATGCTACCACCTCTATTTTTACGGTTGGCCTGGTATTTTTAAGTTTTCAGGCTGTTCCTCTCGTGCTCTAAGCATGACAACTGATACTGTTACTTACATTAGATCAGAGCGTGAATATTTGGTGGGCGCGTTCAAATTTGGTTCAAATTACTACTGAACCTAGAAAAAAAGAAAAGAAAGAAAAGCACTTTTTTCCAATATAGATGATACAAAAGCTCATCATTGGTTTTTAAAATATCTTGGTTTTTAAAATATCTTAAAGTAAGGATCATTATATGCTACACACGCATGAGTATCGTAATACCCATGTCACTAGTCGAAATATATGATTGAGGGCAATGTATTCCTAATGTTGCTTAATCTAAATTTGATTGTACATTCAACTACAATAATAAAAGAAGACACAATTTCAGTAACGATGCATTATTGAAAACACTCTATTTGGCGCACACTTACATTGAAATACGAGCTCCGGGACTTGCGATACAAAAATTTGGTGAAAGGAAAACTGGTGGACTATAATAATCTTGCGTCTCAGGCAGTGAGGTTGACATTTCGTTTCACATTTTCACTTCTACGTATAACCTAGTATTCCAATCAAGGGACTCGAAAAAAAGTCTTTTATCACGAAACGAATTTAGGTTATTTCCATCCTAATAGTAGGGGCAAAAACCAGTCTACCTGAATCAGGAACATGAAAACGTTTGTTCTACAACGGCTATCAGGACATAATTGGAACATAGGAACATAATTGGAATAATACGTGAATTTATAGGGTTGTCATAATTTATTCAAGAGCGCAAGAAGTGATGTGATAATTTGGACCATACAAGCCTAACAAGAACATATTCGGATGTAAATCATTAAAGAAAATATGAATGTCCAATAGCGGTTTCATTTTAGAAAGAGTTACATTATCTCCGAAATATGATACAAATGTCCGTAATTGGTAAACATACCTACATAGGTCTCAAGACGGTACAGTTTGATGCTTGCACAAAACGGAGAGGAAAGACAGAAAAATGCATCCTACAGCTGAAAACTTGAGGTTGAATAGCGCTTGTTGATTCATGATAACATTGAAGTTAATGAACTTTGTGGGTTGAAAACACTTATGACAGTTTACATGTGCATGACATATAAGCTTTGGATTTCTTGACATCATGGGATAATATTAGAATGGCTTGTTTCGGCAGATCTTAAAAAATATCATTTCGAGCGAGCATGAAAAATGTAAAAAGTGCACTGACTGCCTAAAAAAGCACACTGTAGCACACACTGGAAGTTTCTACGACAAAATTAATGCAAGTCACTTGATCAGAAATTTTGCAAAAAACTGTTGTCGATAAGTTCATGAATGGACGTACCTATGCATGAATGCACACATACATACACATGTAGACACACACATGCACAAGGATACCAGTACACAAGCATGAAAATTAAACAAATTACAAGTTTTGTTTTAATAATTAAAAATTTTAACATGACGGTCATTATTTCTTTTCTAACTTTTCAGCCTTACGATGAATCACTGTGTTTTAGTACAAAAATACTAGGAGCATTTCTGAACAAACTTACGCGTGAGGAAATTGAACTATGACGGTCATTAGTTGATGAGCATCTTAGTACAGCATACATTGGCGATCACACAACAAATTCATACTTTTTTGGGAATGCTTTACAATAACAAAGAGAGATGACGAGTTAGGTAATGTTGCAAGTTGAGAGTGAAGAGAAAAAAGCAGTATTCCTAGTCCAAATTCTAGTTGCTAGTTTAATACACAAATTTTTGTATATACGCATATATATACACACACATGCACATACACACCCATATACATACACATAACACGCCCACATACACACATACATGCCTATGCATCTAGGCAATCAAATAATACATTTGCGTTCTACGAAACGCTATAAAATGTACTGAAATACAGGATAATGAGCAAAGGAGGTTCGTAACAATCATATTTTTCAGTATGTGCTGCAGCTTACAATTTCAACTATATATTGTAACGTAAAGATCATTGGTTGATATGCATCTTATTTATTATATGTGGGTCATCACACAACAAATTTATGCTTTTTTATTAATGCTTTACAATAATAAAGTGAAATGACGTGTTAAGGTAGTGTTAGGAGTTGAGAGTGAAAAAAGGGCCGTAGTTATAGTTCATATGCTAGTTGCTAGTATGGTGCACACAGGCATATGTGCACATATGCACACCCATATGCACACATAGACCCATATAGGTACACACAACGCACACACGTATACAAGTTAGCATGTACGCAAATACCAGCGTATGGGCGATCAAGTCAAAATACATACGCATTCTTCAAAACTGTTGTGTAATATGTTGAATTATCAGACAATGAGCAAAGAAAATTATTGAGCAATGGAGATACTGCACAAATGAGATTTGAAAATACTTATTCAGTATGTTCTGTAGCTAAGAATTATTGTAGAAAGCGACACGTTTCGAAATTTAACAGTGAATGTTAAATCTTTCCTTGTCTTTTTCTTTTTATTACTACTAAGGTATGGTACATACAGTGCGAACAATTTTAAAAATAGTTCAATAGATTTAAATCGTCCTCAATAAAGGTATCAACATTCCTTACGGATTCAAGAGGTATCTTGTTTGCACCTCATTTGTTGTTGGTATTTGACTCTTTTGTAAACAATTTTTACCTTTTTTCGATCAAAGTTTTTAGCAGGTGCACGTTTATCCTTAGAAGGCATAGAATTTATTTGGTTAAAAGTGTAAGCAAATAAACATAATTCTATCATTTTTGGCAGCCTTTACCAGCATCCGTCGGCTCCGTTACGTCCAACGCTAGAGTTCTTTGAGAAACTTTCAAAGAAATTCTAGCGACAAAAAAGTCATTCTTTGCCGTCGGAGATTTTAATGTTGACTTAACGGATAAAAAAATCAGCTTAGCAAACTGTTGTATGAACAAAACCTATCACAAATGGTAAAAGAACTGACTCGTATTACTATAGTCTAAAAACTCTCATCGATCTGGCAATCACAAATAATCCTACGACAATTCTCAGTACAGCAATTTCACCCTTTGTTTCCGATCACCACTCTATAGAATGTGAAATTAATATTGCAACAAAAAGAAAAAATTATCGTTGTATGACTTTCCGCTTGAAAAGTCACAATTCAGAGGAACTTTTTCATCAAAACCTACTAAATTTGTGCGCTGAATTTCAGAACATGATGCAATCTGAACATGTTGACAAATAAGTCACAATCTTCAACGAAAATTTTTCAGCTGCTCTCAATGAATGCGCACCATACATCAACAAAACATAAACCAAAACGCGTTGTTTGGATTACTGGCGAAATTTAAAAGCTTAGCAGAATAAATGAAACTTACTTGCAAGCGTGCAAAAACGTTAGATCAAACAGTACTTTATACAAGGTTTATAATGAACGTGAAAAGATTCTTCGGATGAGAATAGCAGAAGCAAAACAAACTCACTTTTACCAGGAACTATTATAGGCAAAAATTACCCAAAACGAAGATGGGAAATCATTAGTAATTTAGTGAGGGAGCCCAATATAAAAATTTAGACAGCTTTAGTAATTTTGAGAATCCCTTAGCAACAGCCACGGGTTTCAACATATTATTTTTAAAAGTTTTCAAGACAAGGCTCAAGTTTTCATTGAGGTATGTAAAACCAATCCAAACAACTGTCAATTGAAAAATTGTGCCCTACTGTCCCTTCAGGGGCTGGTGTCAGGTAGTGACCACATCCTGTCGATTTACCAGGTTAGGAAATATCTTATACTCATTGAAAAACACAAAGGCAATCGGACACGATGGTTTCAGTCTTCAATATATCATAGACAGTTTCCCAGTCACAGCACCATTGATTCGTTTCATAAATAATTTATCAATAGCAACTAATAAGTTCCCCAGCCAATGGAAACACTCCATAATTAGATCGTTGCATAAAACTGGTGACATAAATACAGCGTCTAATTACAGGCCCATAAGTCTTTTACCTGTCCTATCCAAAATGTTGGAGTAAATGAAAACAAATCAACTGTCATCTCACTTGGACGAGTCAAATCTACTTCATCGAAATCAATATGCCTATAGGAGAAACACTAGTACTCAAGACGCCCTGCTTAATATCACTGACAAAATATGCTGTGATATCGATCAAAAAAATGTAACACTCTTGCTGCTACTCCATCTCTCCAAAGCATTCAACAGGCTCGAAGATGATCGACTTCTATATACGGAAAATATTGAACTTGGGAGTAGACACGCAATGGTTTAAAAGTAACTTATCAAATTGGTCTCAAGCAGTCCTCTCAGATAACAAGTTTCCCCATTCATTCAAAACAATTTTGATATTCTTCAAGGAAACATTCTTGGTCGGCTATTGTTTTCTATTTTCATTAATTTTTTCTCTCCAATGCCTTCTAACATTCGAATCTTTTTGTGTGCAGATGATCTTTAAATTGCAATAACAAGCTCTGCATCGGAAATACCACAAACGCAAATTAAGGCTGAAACCCTATTGACCCGCCTGAAATCATGGTATGACCAAAGTGATCTCAAACTAAATGCGAGTCTTTCATATAGCATATTTCTAATTTGGTGATGAAGCCTTAGAGATCGATTTCTTCGTCTGTTACTGCGTTACGCTTATAACGCGTTCATTAGAGGCGTAACATACGTAGGTGCAGTTTTTGGTACCACTATTTTCTAGAAAAGCACTGGGAATCACGCACTTTAAAACAGTTTCTGAAAATAAATAAACAGTAGGCTAATTTTTTTTTAACATTATAAAAAAATAAAAATCTAAAGAATGAACAATCTCACAAACTTATTTTAGTATCTTTCTTAAATTTCATGTTCCAAATAGAACCCAGTTTTAAAAAACACGGAGTATTTAGAGAATATATCAGCTTGTCTCAATCTTACCCAACAGCATATCACCGCTCCTGCCGCCGCCAGCATGATACTTAACACTAACATAAAAAACAAGTCTGCTTTAAATTTATCTTTTACTTATTCAAGGAAAACTAGACATTTCATGTCTTTTAACTAAATTTCCTTTACTACGGTTACAATTGGTTTCAAACTATAGGAATCACATAGAATTCTCATTTTAGTTGAAAATGTTTTTTACTAAAGAAATTTCAAAAATATTATGTAGGACTTAAGTCCATCCTATTCCTTCAGAACGGAGTACAAGCACGATATGGGACGGGCAAAAATACAACGAAATTACTCTCCTCACAAAAAATAGCCAATTCATACCCCATTAGGGATTTTAAAAAAATTGCTTTGCTTTATTGGTCGCTTCACTATCATCATCGAGAAAGGTAAGTTATCATTTAGTTTACAGCAAAGTTTTACTGATTTTCGAGTTGACGGTAACTTCGGAGAACATCACCACTAATCTTTTCTAGTACAATTCATGAGCAAAAAGCTCTGACGCTGTTGAATATAATCTTATTTTCCTCCGGCTTTTGACCAAATCATCAAACACCAGGAAATTTACTGCAAAGTTCGTGATTGATAGAACTCAACAACAAAAATAAAGTAATAAAAAGTTTGCTTGAAAGAAAAATAATGAGAGTGAGTTTACGAGACTTGTTCCCCGCTTGACATCGCGAGCACTACGAACTAACGCCATGCCTTAAAAGAGAGAACACTACGAGAAAAAGAGACCGCCAACTGAAAGATGGAACTAGCTTCTCTGCAGAACATGTATATATATATAGAACGTAGGGAAAGAAGTTTATAGAACAAGATAACGCTTCAAGGAGAAAGTAGTAGGTGCTGAAAAACATCACAAAAGTGAACCGAAAAAATTGGTCTCCAACAAGACTAAAAACTTTTTCTATTTCAACAAAAAGAAAGCCTACCTAGCCTTCAGCTCGAGTGCTCACATTCTTTCATTGTACTTCAAGTTTCTTTTAAAGTTCCATAGTTTGGTTTTTGTGACCTCAGGGGTACGCAGGTCGACTAAGTAGTGCAAGGAATGAATTATGTTAAATTATTTTCAGTGGGATCAAAATTTGGAACATGCGTACAATAATACCTGTTGCGATGCCGTTTGAAGTATCACTATGTTATTTACATCTGGTTGCGAGAATATTCGTTACGTATTCTATATACTGTAGGCAGCTCTACACCTAACCTGTGTGCAATTGAAGTAGTACACAATGCTTCTCTTCGTAAGTTTAAACGTTTATGGTCAAGTAAAAAGCTATGAGGATAAAATGGTCCAAAAAATAGTCAAATGCAGTTGTGTTCTCATTAGATTCAGGTTTATAGGTGCTACTTTAAGATTTAATAGTTTATTGTCTTTTAACAGTTTACTGTCTTTAATATACGTCTTAAACGTTAGAGATCTGATAGTAGAACAACAAGTCATTCGAACTAGATGAATAATTAGCGTCAATGTACATCGCAATTTAGTTTTTATTTATGTTCTCAATGATGTTTTGCAGGTATTTATTTTTAGTAACAATTCATTTGAGCCGTTTCACGCAGCACAGTCTGCTTCCGTTTTTTTTTATAAAAAATAAGTCTTCAAAGTCATGTCAATTACATTTCACTGAATGCTCTGCGACTAATTAGTACTGGACTTTTATTCAGAAATACCTAGACATTTCAGCAAGTAAAATCAGTGCACCTGCTAACTGTTTTTGAAATACATCGATCGCTACCCCAGTAATGTCACACGTCTCTGTATCCCAAAATCTAAATAATCTAGATAAATAAAAAAGTGCAATCAGAGCTAAGGATTCATAAACAAATCATCTTACCCATCGTATAATGAACAAGACTTGAAATTAGTTTCTACGCGTTTGTTGGTTTGTTTGAAACGTGCGAGTTAGTGCTATGTTTTATTCAATTGGGTAATTTTCATTCCAATTCATCCATCAAACTCACCGTGGCTGCAAATCGAAACAAGTCTGAAAAGTGTACATTATGGCCTGAAGATCATATCAGTTTGAAATAGCCTGCTTTCTGTAAATCATGTTTTTCTCGTAAAAGGTACGGTAAAAGCAGAATTCTAAATTTTGATTTAAGATAGTTTCATTTAATAACATTCATTCTGCCTGATCAGACGATCGGAAGATAACATTCGTTATTGTACAGCAAACAGTGGAGCCATCTTCACGTCATCTTGACTCGATGCTTCCGCCCTAAAACAAACCGACGCGTCATCTGGGGGGATTCTTGGAATTACGAACTAGAATGAAGATTCGCTCTGAAGTTGCAGGTCGTCTACAAACGTAACATTTAATCTTTCAGGTGTACTAAAGCGCACAATGACATGGTGGATGCAAAAGAGTTGCTGTAGATGCTACGCCTCCACAAATTTCTGTCATGAAGTTCGCTGCGATCGATACGGACCTCGGCAACAGCAGCTGAGTCGCTCTTCAGTGTACAGGAAGGCGTGTGTTGTGCATGTTGTAAAGCGGAACGTTTTCCTACACGATATATTTTATGTCACTCACTTGTTTTTTTGCTGTTAGATTTAAAAATTTTCTGTGTAGAATATTATTCATATTCAAGACATTTAGGGTGCAACATAGGTGATAATATATTAGAAAATAAGAAGTGTTGTTCTCCGCTCCATCAAAAATGTCCTTTATTGAGGAAGTCTGCGGGAGCGCCGAACTCATGATTAAAGTAGTGCATCTGGAGATTAATGCATTAAAACACGCTTAATTTTCATGTTGGGACTTGCAAAGCACTGAATAGTTCGAGAGAATGCTGTCATGACAATTTAGTTTTTTCTAAACCACAGTCGGGTTGGATTTTATATTGAAATGTTCGTTTTAAAAACCGTGGATTAGTAAAGTGTTACCATCCCTGCGATTTACTGCATATACTGCGTGTACGTGTCTAATAAGATTTTACATTATGCCTTTACTGCCCTAGGTGACATGTATGGCCCACTCTATAGAATTGCTCATACATTTTATTTCCTTTTAAATTTGTGTTTATGAAGATCGCTGCTGAATGGCAATTCGGCCCATATTCTGGTGTAGGTGACAATCTGATGCCAGTGTTAACGGGGTTGCAACTTGCAACAACTGTAATACGGGAACAAAGTATAACAGTTAAAGGTTAAAATTGAAGAAGAATGCAATCAAACTTCAAACACCTTACTCGAAATGATGAAACTTCAGCTCAGCATTGAGCTGAAGTAATGTGTCGTTCATGATTTACATTTGGCATTCGCGACAGGTTTCGTGGAGCAGAAGATGGATGTGCGCTGCAGGAGCAAGAGCGGAGCCGCCGTCCCTTGCCAGGAAGTGAGATGGCGGCACACCCTATCGCTGCGAGTTGATCCTGGCCAGTTACTAGCGAATTAATGGCAGAAAGAGTTTGTCATCGAGTTTATCAAGGTCTAAATTAAAAAATAACTCGTTGCACTAAACGTGAATAACGACAATATTGCGTACATTTTGTTTATTGGTACCAGCACATTACAAAGGCAGGAGAGGGAACTGGTACATGCTTGAAGTACAACACCTCGCTCCCAGCTGCTCCATCGAGTCGAGCAACATCACTTTAAAGCCAGAAGATGACTAAGCGAGAATTTGATTTTGAGGTTTTTCTTTCCTTCGCAGTGAGCTAACCTGGGTACTATGCGTGTGTCTGATGCACTTAATTAATAAATTTAGTTAATTTTCAGATGACTGCATAAGCAATTTTAATTGCTTATTATTTCCTATTTTCTAGTTCATCAATATCTTAATGTTTTAATTTGAGATTCGAAGAAAATAAATCTATAACATTTATTTGGGGATTTAGTTTTTATTTATTATTAAGTTTATGTTAAATAATAATTAAAATTACTCTAACACTTAATTATTTTAAGTAAATTTAGAGACCAAACTGTGTGCATTTACCGATCCCCAAATTCTCTCGACTGAATTTGCATTTGAACTCACAATATTCAGAAATTGCTCTTTGCCATACATGTTCATAAGATGGTCGAGGTAAAAGCTTGTAACAAAGAGAATATCGTCCTCTTTGAAAATAGAGATTTTCATATATTGCGAAAAATTACGCTGCTTGCTAGATGTAGTCGGAAAGGAAGAAACTATACCGTATTCATATTACGCTGGCTGTAAGTTTTGTGTCTGGAACTTTACAAAGCATATCTTGGTTTCTACTTTAAATGCATTTCTATGGATGAGGTACTTCGCTGACGCACTTTCAAATTTCAGAAACTGGTGGGGGCGATGTACAGGTAGAGTGTTGTAGGTGTTGCCCTCGCGTGACGAAATGACTGCATGGCTGTGATACGAGATAGGAACGACATACCAACTTTGAGAGCTATATAGCACAAAGCCCCAATTTAGAATACTGTTTACTTCTCTATAATTAAGTATAGGTAAAGACAATCACCGCAATGGAAGCTGCGGAGGGAGTACGCAACCGAGCACAGCAACGGGATCAGTACATTGACGGTGAGTCAAGCGCTGCTTTATAAACAGTAATTTTCTCTACCAACTTCGACTGCTGTTATTATTTTTTACCGAATAATTTCATTCTGCAGAGTCTGCTAGGTACAAAGTGAATTGGTTGTTCTTGAAAATGGTATTTGAGGATAAGTTTCGTACATTGTATCGGTAAGTTCTGCGTGCAACGCAACGTTAACAAGAACGAAAGGGCAAAAACCAGGCGACATACCATTTTTAAAAATCTGTATGTCAAAATTAGAACGTCTCGGGCCCATCATCGTGTGACCCATCTTCAGCTAAACAATCTGAAATGACAATAGTGAAACAATTATAACCTAGATCCATCATTGGCTAAAACATTCTGAAATGACAATAGTGAAACATTAAAAACCTACGCTAGAGAAACTGTTGGTATCTCGACAGTGGCACACATAAGAATGGAAGAAAGTGACAAGGGGATGAGTAAAGGTTCTAACTAACTTTGTGAAAAGGGTGAGCGCTCTGCATGTCATTAAGCTGAGGCTTTAATCATGAGGCTATGGCTTTTAAGGTGATGGATCTAGGTTATTAATGTTTCACTATTGTCATTTCAGATTGTTTAGCTGAAGATGGGTCTAGGCCCGAAACGTTCTAATTTTGACATACAGATTTTTAAAAATGATATGTCGCCTGGTTTTTGCCCTTTCGTTCTTCGTATATGGTATATTTGACGCTCATTCGTGTATTTGATAACATTTACGGCAGTTTCATGACGTAAATACGGTTCCAGTAATAAAGGTTGTTTCAGTACAGATGTTCGGATCACCAAAATATCCGCTCATTAAATTGGAATGATTAATTTCGTGTTTTGTGGACGTCCTATTTTGTGGTTCCATCGGAGAAGATGGTGATCGATTGCGTGCTCTTGTTAGACCCCACCTGGGCCAATAACACAGTTTCATGTAGCTCCTGAGGTCAACGTTCAGACGTATGAGATTGCGTCAGAACGACATGGTAGCTACAGAATCGATAAATTTTCCTTCTAGATTTCCCCAATGCATGCAGTGGCTTTTCAAACGCCTATATTTCAGCATTTATGAACTGAAAAAATCTCTCGCGAACCTAAATTTTTAGTTTCATTCAAGCCCATGGTGAAGGTAAAGAAAATTTGATTGTGTTCATTCCCTGTGAGCAGTAAATGTCGAACGTCCAATGAGCTAAAACTCAAAGGTTAACAAAAGAGTTAACTATGTTCTGACTGACTCTGATGTTAGATTCAATGGGAATTTTTAGAAATATTTTGAGTTTCATGTATATTTTTCCTAGCCTAATGAATTCGAGAACTCTGTCCGAACTTTGCAGCTACGAGATGAGATGAAGGGTATATGCATGTGCATGAAATACTGACACAGACTTGCTTAAGGGGACGGTACTTTGGCGTTAGTTTGTCCGACAAACTAAAAATCGGATAAACTAAAGAATCAGCTTCAAATTAACTCTTCTCTCGTATCATCTCTTCTTTGAATCAACTATTTCCTTGGATTGCTTCAGGAAAGTGAAAAAATAATATAATTCAAGAAAAGAAGGATTATCCATTCACAAAGTTCAGTACAAACCCCAATTATCACAGCATAGTACGTTCTTGCGAAGCGCTAAACTATCTGTCTCACATTTCACCTTCAAGAAGAAAAAAAAAACACGTACAAATTCATGAACAGCCGTCACTCACTTTGCTGTTCGTCTTTTAACTAGAAGCTATTCATTCTTCATATTTGCGTCACCTCGAGAGCAGATGTCAGTTTCACAGAGAGAGGGCTGGCAGGCTGCTGTTGACACAGCCAAGCCTTGTAGACAAGCGCTGCATGAGGGGGTCAACAACAGCACAGATGTGCTGCAGTTTTCATGCCGAATGATAAACCAGCCATTCGGACGTTTTCGCTTTCGATATGAGCAGGTTTTTTGCTGGAGCTATAAATTCAAGCTATTGACATACAAGTCGATGATGTCACTAATTCTTATGCAGTGAAAAGTGTAAGTAGATGTGTAAGAATACAAGACCAGCGATGTAGAAATCGCGTACTGAGCAAAACGCACTTTTACTAGATTGTACGTTGGAAAAATAACATCACAAACTGAGGTTAAACACTGAAAATGTGGTAGCAGTGGTTACCAAAATGAGATACCTTCTCTGTTAGTGCTCTGTCTTGGTGCTGGTGACGACAGCGATCTGCTCTAAGTCGATGCATGAAAATGTACGATTGTTTCAATTGCTATGAAAAAAACGCTTTCGCTCCTCACACAAAAGGGAGGAATGACGTTCTTCTTCAATTTAAGCAAAATAAGTCATTACTTCTCAGATGTAACTGCCATGGTTAGTGTCCTAAGCTTTTGCTAAAGTTACTGAGAAACCTTTATACAAATCAAAAGCAAAATTCCATTGTTAATAGCACGATTCATCCTGTTTTTAGAAGGGCAGGAAAGTTGTTCGTACGAAAGAGCTATGTTAAAAATTATGGGTGAAATTGTCCTCTAAAATTATGGTTTTGTTCTTTTCCAAGGGGATTATAGGGTGCTTGCAGTTTGATGATTTTTATTTAACAAGCGATGAACTGCTGCCTTGTTCAAGGATTAAGTTGATATTATATACAATAGTGCAAGATATCAACATCAAGCGAGTTGGTGAAGAGACATGCACTTCAAAGAATTCGCTATCTTCAATTGGAAAGAACGTGTGTTCTTAGCAATTTACCGAAGAAAGTAAGGTTGAGATCCAATGTTTTTACGAGCTATGGGCTGCAGATGTGGTGCACGGCAGTTCTGTTGCTTTGAATAGGTGGTGTGCGTGAATCTTGTCACACAGCAGCATGACCAGTCTCCTTTTGTAAAGTTCGATTGACATACTCTTAGTATATCTGTGTGCATCGGCATGAGGTGTACGCGGAACACTGCTCTCAGCGGGTTTAATGCTGAGTACCTGCTAGATTTGGGTGACCGGCCTGGTGTTATAGGCTAGTGAAGAGTATTTAATATTGACGGAGTTTGAGGTAGTTGAAAAATTTCTTACATAATGAAAGAAAATCAAGAGATAATGATTTAACATTATATTGTTACGATACGTACTGATTTTGATAAGTTTTTTAAGTTTATGAGCGAGTTATAGATCAATGTTTTCTTGCTAAAAATTAAAAAATGTATTGGAAAGCATCATTTGAAGTGAGCGCTCATAGAATGTTCATAGAATGCCTGTATTTTGTTCAGGTGGACGAAAAATTTTATGGTATCTTTCTCTAATCTACGAAATAAGCTAAAAGCCACTTTATTATAAAAAAAAAATTATGAAATCTTCCATCTTGTAATTGAAGGATAAATCCAAGCGCACATTTTCGTATTTAAACCAAGAACAGTAGAAGAGTGCATCGGCCGCTTAATTGCATGGTTTCATCGAGGCATTACAACTTAATAAAGCTAACATATCAAGCTACATTTTGGTGTATGCTTAATACCATTTATTTCTTTCCAATTGAATGCTCTTCTCCAATCCTGGTGTACTCTTCTCTTAATTATCTTGCCTAAGGTATGCAGAAATCAAATGATGAATAGATTCTAATAATTCACATTGGTATCCCTTGAAAACAACACCAAATACTGCCACAACATTTCCATGTGGCATTTGATGTTCTCAACATTGCCGGAACATTCAGACGCTATGCCTAAGTGTATACCCACGTAATATTGTGATGTTGTGCGTTATTACACTGTTCTAATACTCACACATAAACTGCTTGGAGACATCAGAGGTGCAGCATAAGTGCGAGGCGCGCAAGCACCGGCTCGTGAGATACCAGTAATGCATCGTCTCCGTATACGCTATTCGGTTAACGGGAGGTCAAATCTTATAACGAAGGAATTCCGATGGAGTCTCTAGTAGTATATACATTATTTATGTGTAAGGTATCAGTCATCTCTTTGTGCATAAAATATCCTTGAGATGATATTTTGAACGTTTCTCTGAATGACATAATTAGCCCCGACACGGCTTTAACCCGCCTCGTATACGAGTATGTAGTTTGTTTAACAATTAAGGATCATTGTATTAAGAAATTTCTTAAATCCAACACGTTGTAATACATTTCATGAATCAAACTTTTTGGGGAAAAAAACGGTTTTCCTTTCTTCTTTCTTTTTTGAATATTAACGCGAGATTGTGGGCGTGCAGATGTCGAGGAGACGGAGAGCGTAGAGGAGCTGCGGCAGCGTCTGCAGCACATGCGCTCTCTGGTCAACGACCGCCCCAACAGGAGAAGTGGTGAGCCGTCGGGCTGGGTGGTGAGCGAGTGGAGTGGTGAGTGCTGCCTGGGTGATGAGTGGTGAGCGAGTGGAGTGGTGAGTGTTGGCTGGGTGCTGAGTGGTGAGCGAGTGGAGTAGTGAGTGTTGGTTGGATCGTGATAGATTAATTGGTGCCGAGTGGAGGCTGGGTGCTGAGTGGTGTGCGAGAGGCGAGTGGAGTGGTGAGTGTTGGCTGGGTCTTGAGTAATAAATTTTGGGTGAGTGGTGGCTGGATGGTGTGTGGTAGTTACGGGTGAGTGGAGGCTAGGGGGGAGTAATTTTATTGAGTAGAAGTTGTTATAGAACTAGCCATCCCAATTCATCAGCAAATCATATGGGTGGAGAATAGAAACCAAAATCTTTTTCTTAGTGTTTCAGTGTTGAACACTAAAACAGGTTCAAATCAAATTGTTAAAGTTACGTTACATTTCACAGATCACATTCAACTGCACTGAGCTGTTAAATCTGAACTTCTAGTAACTGAGATTAGTTTCAATGAGTATAAAGTCTGATGGAGGAATTACAGAGCTTGAAGACGACTGCTGGAAACGGGCTAGTGAGAATGCAAGAGTATCAATCGGTATTACAGTAGTCATTAGATGTTATCAAATTGCCGCCACGTATGAGTTTCAATCACAGAAAAAAAAGTGAAATGTAAAAAATCTCACAGAACGTGAAGTTCAGCGGTGATTTACGATGATAAACTCTTAGGGACCACACGAGTACTCTGTGTTTCATTTTCAAATGTGAAAAGAGTATGCTCATATTTTGTAAACAAAGAAACATTTATTTGTTCACTTTTCCTGGAGTCTTTCTGAGCCTGAGATTTTACCGCTTGATATTTTGCTCATATTGCCGCTTTACAATCACTGACATCACTGGCATCAAGCACCGACATTGGCCTAATGCACGTTGTCACTTGCAACATCAAAATGAGGAAGGAACTGCCCCTCCACAGTAAACTTTGACACTACCAAAACTTTGTTTTCGTCTTGAAAAATTTAAGGTATTGTTTCTACGCCACCTTGGAAAGTATTAGAAAGTGCTCAAACGTCGGTCAATTTTGATGAGACAGTTTATTTATGATACAGAATCGATACAGTTCGTGACGATACAGTTTATTTATCTTATATTCCATTCGAAAATTGGCTCCATCTACACTGCGTGAGACGACATTATGCTAGACTGTTTTTCAGACATTCCGTAAATTCAACACATTGTATACGAAAATGTAAAATTAACATTTATTTTGTATTTATAGGCTATTTAATTGTGCAAGAAATTTTTTTATTTATCATTATTTGGTTTTTGATGTAATTTTTTCAATTTTGGGTGTCCGATGGTGTTCAGCGAGTGACAATTTTAGGTGAAAAAAGAACAATCTCGGAATAATTTTTAGACAAAACTCATCAGTAGGGGAAGAAAGCCATCTCTAAGGGACTATGGTAAGGCAAAGAATCACACGCCTTTAAGCTGATGAGAAAATTATTACTGATATAGATAAAGGATATAGGATATTTTATTCCAATCAAGCTTGGGACATATCATCTTGTGCATGTTTTTTTTCAAATGCCTAATACTCACACAAGGACGCAATGACAGTTACCCCCGATGAAGCCGGTACCCATTTCCAACGCCTGGGTGGAGTGAGGAATTGTGGCTGAGTTCTCCCTTTTCCCAACGGAGAGAATCACTGGGATTCGAACTGCCGACACCTTCCCGTAAAGGGCTCGCTCTTAATCACTCGGCCACGGTGACCACTGACCATAGAGAGCTAGGGAGTTCAGAAGAGGCGTGAAATTAACACCAAAGCAATTTAAAGTATAAATTCTCGCAGGAAGATTCACAGCGATAAGAGCAATTCAGTATTTAGCCAACAGTTTTGAACAAAAATTGCAATGGGTGCAAAAAATGTCTCTTCACAGCCTTACGGCGCTGTCTTCAAAAGACGAGGATTACTGAAGTGTCGCGTGACAATCTCTGCCGAATTATTAGGAAGGTCGGAAATGTAGCTAAATCAAAAGCCAGATCTCCTTTAACAGAAAAATATAAATGCAACAAAATTTTGTCAGCCTAGAAGTGTTCGAGAGTTTCATTTTCGAAGGTTATATTTACAGATAAGACGAGGGTTACTTAGGACAGTCCCGGTGTTGGGTCAAGAGGAAAGATTGTTTATGGCTACTATCTATATTCCTGCTAGACTCAAACGACGGCAAGAAAGAGGAGGTGTGATGTTTTGGGCCTCCAATGTCGGTGAGAGGTTAGTTAAATCGTTTCTGGGTTCTAGGCTGGACTTAGTCACATTCAAATTTACTGAATCAGCATTTTTCCCCTAAGGACCAGTCCCAAATCAGGAGTTCTAAGCACAAATCCCATTTTGTGAAAGATAATGTCCCTGTAGCCGTGCTTCAAGACTCACAAAGGAATAGGAATATTTATACGGCAAAAATGCTACTGAAGAACGATTGATAGAGCGGCCTCCGTCTTCACCGGACCTCAGTTGCATTGGAGTATCAATGGAGTGTCACCAAACCACAGACATGTAGTGGCGGCAAGCAGAACACGAGCAGAGATGAACTCTGGAATGCAATGTTAAGAAGTTGTAGAAACACTGGTCGCTCGATTATCTCAAAATTGACCGCATCAATGGATGACTGTTTTCCGAGGGTTCTTGAGGGAGGAGCCCATACTCATACATAAAGTTTTTCGTATTCTGAACTATTATTTTCATTCGTTTCAATCGGACTTATGATAGCTTAGCATACCGATTTTAGCTGTCTATATAATTATATTCATGTTTACATTGCAGCATCTGACACGCTAAATATAATTTTTTCTTTCATGATAAATACGAGTAATTGTGAAATTACAAGTAAGCCATTGTTGCTGCCATGGGTGATGAATATCATCATAATACGCATCCCCTGCAAGTTTAAGATTTAAATGTTTCTTTCGGTCCTTTAAATAACAAATATGCACATTCTCTGACGCAGTGGAGAGAGGTTTGTTGAGCGAGAAAAAAGCTCCCGAAGCCTGAAAAATATGTTCTTAAGTCATAGTTTACGAGTCAAGTTTCAACCTTGACTAATCGATAAATGAATGCAGTGAGAATAAGAGAGCATAAGTCTGGGTTAGCGAATGTGAAATGAAAAACACTTGTCACATACGGAGCATAACGTTAGTAAGAATTACAAGAAGAGTCCACCCAAATATAATTGTCGACATAGAGAAAATGGATTTTTGAATACTGCTGGTCGGCATAAATTCGACTAGTTGTCTTAGTATGCTACCCTATCCCGTTATCCTACCCTAAAATAGTTGCTAATTTAGAACTTGTAGATATCGTCAGGAGCAAAAGGGTTAGTGATTAGCGCATAAATTCGTCAGGAAATAAAGGTTTTTCATTTATTAGAGTTATTATACGTACATATATCAGCTAATATAGAAATAAATTTAGAAAATACTCTGAACGACTAAGGGTTAAAACATTAGCGTCAGCTAATGCAGTTATGGCATCGGCGTACAGGAATAGATGATGGTTTCCTGAGCGTTGTATTCGGTGGCATCCTGGTGATCATCACTTTCGTCGCCATCTACGCCTTCTACCACCTCTTCTCGGCCGTGTACCGGAGATGGTCACCGCCCCCCAACGGCTGGTGAAGCCAGGGTGAGTAGGGCGCTGAGATCCAGTTCAACTGTATTGACATCCAGGCTGATATTCAAGCTCAGTGCCTTGATATTCAATTCAACTGTCAACTTGTGTTAAAATCCAGTTCAGTATTCAAGTTCAGATCGTTTAGTTCCAGTTCAACATTCAAGTTCAGGACGTTGAGGTCTAGTTCAACTTCGAATTTCGGGACTTGGTTATCCTGCTGTTCAACATTCAAGTTGAATCTTGAGATCCAGTTCGACATTCGAGTTCGGCATTTAGATTCATTTCAAAATTTTCCAGGTACCTCAATCCTCGTTTCATAACTCTATAGCACTTTTTCTCAAAGGGATTTTCTTTGCCCATGTAAGCTTTGACAAAATTTAAGCGTGGTGGAAGATGATTTTGTTAAGCGGTGTCCGTCGTGGTCTGTGTCCATGTAAGCTATTGCTGTTAAAATAACGTTAAATTGCACGAGTGCTTTAGCAATGTCTGTTAACAGAACTATTGGCTTCATCATAGCCTCGTCGCATCGTTTGGGAGCAGCCCAAAAATCTTTTCGAAAATTTTAGAAAATCTTCCACGCTCAGGTAGTGTAGCAGTCGATCGTACAAACTCGTTAATTAAACTTCCTATTTGCATCGAAGATCTAGCGATAACGGAGCATTTTGAAATAATATTTTAACTGTTACTGGACTTGAGCCAGTCGACAATTTTATGCCCTCAAACAAACGATAAGATTTCGAGTCATAGCCAAGCTGTCATCTAAGGCAGCCCGCACACTGAGGCGATGCGATGCGATACGCCTCAATCGGCAGTGAGTTAGGTAACACAATGTTATTCCTACGGCGCTACAAATGAACCGTGTGCGTCGCACCAATAGAATCGCATCGCATCGCCTCAGTGTGCGGGCTGCCTAAGTGAGAATGACAAGGAGTTTGCTTAAAAATGCTACGCGAAATCTTCGATACTTGAACTTTGTGTGCAATATATTGATTGAAATGTATTCTACAAGGCCTGCTTGTAAAAGATATGTTACAATTTATCATCATCACATTAATCGATTCCTTTAAAACAAAATTTTAATTCTATGGTCATTACGGTTGATTAGATTTACACAATGATCTCGTCAAATTGTTCAACAAATCTGTAATAGTGGAAACTTGATTTTGAATTTTTTCATGTACTTAACAACCAACAAAGATTTGCATTCACACGAGTAATAAATTCTAATGAATTACTGAAAGCATTGCAATCGAGTTGTAAAAGTGGATAAACAAACTGTAATTTCTTCAAAAACTGTGGTTTTTAGTCAGTTTGGCAGTCAAGAACTTCAATACTTTGAACAGTGCAATGCTATCACACAACTTCCGTTTAGTTTGCTTGGCTAGTCTCGCTTGACCTGAATTGTCATTGTTAATGCAAACGGTGATTTAATTTGTCCTATGGAATAAACTTATGAGCTCACATCACCATTCGTCTTGCAAATATTGCGGAAAGGTTGCAGTGAGCTAAGGAGAGTCGATTCTTTTTCCTATCCCTCCTTTAATGTCACTATCGCTTCCAATGAACTGCCACATGTTGTTGTGTAATATATTTAATATACACCAAACGATCAAAGAATTTAGATGTTCAATTTGATATTTTCCCCTATGTCCGCAATTTGTTGGCTGTCATCCCGAGAGCAGCCATGTACATGTAGATGAGGACAAACAAAAATTTCTTTGTTACGTACAGTGATCTAACTCAAAGCTAATTCATACAATTGATGTAAATAAAATTACTTTCCAGGTCTCATCAGTAGTTTCAGAGCTCTGGGACTCGGGTCGTCTTCCCAACTATTGGCTACGGTAGCATTACAACTCTAGTGTAGTAGCGAACTCCACCCCGCCGCTTCTGGCCCTGTACACCTCGACTCCCAAGCCTGCCCCATCCTGCTCTCTCCCACTTCGGACGGGAGACGCACTTCGTTTCCTGTACTGATTCGATTTACGTACTCTAGATCAGCTGTTTTAACTGATGGTAGTGAAGGAATTTCACTGAACTCAGGATTTGCTAAGTAGTTTCCGCCAATTAATGATGAATTGTTTTTTGTTTGAGGCATTTCCCGTGTGTGTGTGTGTGTGTGTGTGTGTGTGTGTGTGTGTGTGTGTGTGTGTAGAGTGTTTGTTGTCAGTGCCAAATGAACTTTTTCATTTTTTGAAGAATCTCTTTTTCCAATCAACGAAAGAGTGTCTGCAGTGTCAAAGATTTTTAGCGGGTGTAATAAGAGCAGATAAAATATACGAGATAATTACGGTGTAAAGAAAAAATGTCTTGCTCAAACTGTCCCAGAGAACAAATGAACTATCATTTCTCTTGGTGGTATTTAAAGGATTTATTTTTATGTAAGCGCACATCAGCTTGAGAACAT
The DNA here is from genome assembly GCA_014220935.1 of Platorchestia sp. MABIK. Taxonomy (NCBI): domain Eukaryota; kingdom Metazoa; phylum Arthropoda; class Malacostraca; order Amphipoda; family Talitridae; genus Platorchestia; species Platorchestia sp. MABIK. The sequence continues at coordinate 13,960 of JACJUY010008804.1, read as the reverse complement.
TTGTATTATGTAAGTGTTAGTCTAACAAATAATAGAACTGATAGAGAATAGTAAGCGTAGAAGTTCAATTTTTAGAGAACCTCTTCCATAATCAAGTCGTTTAAACCTGGTAACATTTAAATCAGGTATTTCAGTGTTCCTTTTCAATTTAACTCGTATTTATGGAGAGTTGTTACTGATTCAATTCGAATTTGGAGTAGGTCATTTTTTGAAGTTTTGAGCAGCACTCACGAGAACAGTAGCGGGCTGCTGGGAAAATGCGATGGAGAAGTCTACATGACAGTGTTTTGCTTGGGGTTGAGATTGTTTAGCATAGAAAAATATCTACCTAATTAATCAATCTCGTTCAGATTTACCGGTTAACTCTGTATTTTGAGTAACTACGTGGCATTCTCTCACCTGACGCGTGATGTAACTATTACAGTTCAATCATAAGGCTGATGAGAGTGTTTAACTCAGACGTGATTCGATTAATTTCCATAGATGCTTCCCGTTCAATGCTTTGAATGCATTCTTTTCCAGCTATCGAAAATTTGATGTGCAGAATTCAAAATTTATGTTTAATATCCTTGGATGCTGTGTGTTGCTGATCATTAACAAAATTCAAGCCGTGGGAAAACTTGAAATCAGTATGTGTGATTGGCGCCTTGTGTAATTGAGCTTTGCTGAAGCATTGGTGTGCCAAGTTTTTGACAAATTTTAGTCCACAACTAATCAAATTTTGACCACAATTTCACAGTAATAGCATAAAGCACATTATCTTGTGATGGGATTCCACTCATGTGCCAGAATATATTTTACCCATGGTGGAACTGCTATAAAAAATTAAGAAGAGTACAATGTATAACCCTTAAAGAAAACTGAAAGGTAACGTTTCAGATACCGTGGTGGCTTGTTTACCATCATTTCTAAAACCGCTGCAGAGTTAATGCTTCTAATTTTGAAAATCGGGAAGTATAAACTATTTTAGTAAGATTTATGAAGTCATCAATGAATAAAAAAACGTTTACGACCATCTGCCCATCTTCAGTAAACAATCTACGGCAAAATAAACGGAATTATTGAACCTAAAAAAGTGGTCATGAATGTAAATTTTAACTCAGCATAAAAAACTTTACTGAAATCGAAATCTAAAATCAGGGGAAATAACTGTAGGAAAAGAAAAACAACTACAGGGTAAGAAAAGTATCGAAAACTATACTGATCAACTATTACAGCAACAGGATGGGAGAAGGTACTTCGGGTACCATTTCATTGAGATTGAAGATTTATAGGGACTTGAAGATGTGAAGGTGTGTTTTTTGTAAGGTACTAGCCAGGAATGAAAGACTAGGGCGCTAGTTCGTACAGACTAGGGCGCCACAATATCAGTGTGGGGTCTGACGAAGGAAAGCGGAGAGGTCCAAAAGGAAGACTGCACCACGTCACTCGATAACTCCCAACTCTTCGCAAATGATAGGCTTCACGGTATTTTAATAAATGAGCATTGCGTCTCCGCTTTACTTGCTTGAGTTAAATAAAATTTAAAAATAAAACTTGATGCCTAAGGCTGATTAAAAATTGTTAGAGAATGATCGCTAGAGGTGCGTCGTTACCGAAATCACTTCATCCATGCTCACAATCACATCTACTCGTATTTATAATGACGTAATAAAAGGAAGGTGCGAGCGATTTCCTTCCATATGGCTTGACCATGAGCAAATAATTAGTGAAAAGTAAAATTTTTGTGCGTGTGTGAACTACACTGATGATCGATGAAATGATATTTTTGTGAGAAAAGATTACAGTATTACTATTTCAAGTGTTGTTTTTCTTTGGAAGTTGCCACCACCGTTTCCTCATCATGTATTGGTTTCAGAGTTGGGAAAATACGAACTGAGCGAGAAAAATTTCGAATAAAAGTTGTATAAGAATATTTTAAGGTGCTCTTGTTCTCTCATCAGTGGGTTGATGAATGAAGTTTTATAATAAGAAATGTTTACTAAAAATCCGAACTCATCTCCCTTTTCTTTTGCAATCCTGATCCTTAATCTTAAGCTCCCAGGAGGACAAAAGGTAAAAACGTGTTCCATCGAGACAAATGAGTGAAAAATAATTTACTGAACAAAAACATAAGACTTTTACACGAGGCAGTAATACTGTTTAAATTTTCAGAAACTTAAAAACGAAGAAAATTCCGAGAAAATTGATCATCTTTACTAAAAAACGTTTCGGAGTC
>JACJUY010008803.1:0-14524 GCA_014220935.1 Platorchestia sp. MABIK | reverse complement strand
TGCTGTCGCCTTTTGAGTCGGAAGCAAAGCCCAAAACTACCACAAACATTTTTTACCTCGTGAAAAAAGTGATCATCGTACCTGAGAAATTCTCGTAACGTGAAAGCCTGGAATAAAAATCGTTGGTGTATGCGTTTTTCAGGTAAATGCTGCTTACTTGAATGTAAATGAAATAAGTTTCAGGCTGAGTGAAAATAAAAATGAGTGAAAACCCCTGGATTTAAAGTGTGTTTTTTTATTCCCAGACTCATGTTCCGCTCAACTGCACGCAAACATTTTCAGAGAAACGTTGGCATTTTTTTTTTTTCAACTGTCGAGGTCTGAAATGAAAGTTAATGAAAAACGTAGCACAATTTTAACAACAATGCTGGAAAATCGTATTGAAATATTTTTACAAAGCATTCTTCGATGCAAAAGCTACCCTTTTAACATTCAACGCAGAAATGAGCTTATTTCTGTCGATGAAAAGGCCGTTGCATCGATACATCAGGAAAGGTCAGAGACTAATTCGATGTATCCAACCTACCGAGACTTTTCAATTAAAATAATCCCACGTTCGGCTGGACGAGATCATTAGCATGAACAAAGTCCAGGGGAGTTAGAATGAGATCTTTTAAATACGCAAAAATAACACGCCAATAAAAGAAAACATCGCTGGAAATTAAGTTATTCCATCCCCAGCATGCGTGCATCGCGTCATTTTAATGAAGTCCAGCGGAGTAAGAGAAAGATGATTCACATGCGCAAAAATTATACGCCATTTTAACACTAGACACACACAACACGCATGCGCACCAGGCACTTTGTTGCTTTGCGCCAGTGGTTCTACACCTGGGTTCTACACCTGGGTTCTACACCTGGGTTCTAAACCTGGGTTCTACACCTGGGTTCTACACCTGGGTTCTACACCTGGGTTCGATCGAACCTAGGGGGTTCGATGAGTCAGTTTCAAGGGTTAGGGTTTGGTTCACCCTACATATATGCACTAATACGGTATGTACAAATGTACAGTATACAGTATACAGTATACAGTAAATACAAATACCGTATATACATTTCCCGTACATACAAATACCGTATATACATGTACGGTATATACTGTACAGTATACAGTTTGAAGAAGAAAATTTGAAGAAGATTTGAATAAGATTCGGGAATTTGAAGAAGAATAGAACATATCATTTTACCAACTAAGAAGGGTTCGATGAATGCATGTACGGAACTTGTGGGGTTCAGTGCCTCCAACAAGGTTAAGCGCCGGTGCTTCAAACTTAGCAAGAGCGCAACTCCAGATATTTTCACGCGGCAGCGAGCGCAGAACCCATCAAGTGATCCTAACGTCTGTAGATGTTATGTCACCTGCGTTATGTCAGTGTTATGTACCCACACTGCAGCCGAGGCGACACTGACCTTCAGGGTAAGACAGTGTTTGATGACGACGATGATGTTGACGCGCCAAAAGAAGAATGCATCCGAAACTCTCATGGCTTCGTTCGAGTGTCGTACCCTATGCGTCAATAAAAGGCAAGGAAGGCCTAAATGATCTTCCTTTGATTGTTCCAAGACACGTAAAAGTTGACAGTGCAATAACACCGGCTTCCTCAACAATAAAACTGGAAATGGAAAAACAGTAAAATCGTTCCGACATGCTTAAATTGCACTCGCTGGAAGCCTGGTAAAGTCGTCGCAGGCTTCTATATTTCTGCGCGAGATATTGGAAGGCAGAGAACACCGCAGGTTTCAGATGCGATGAAACGGACGGGCATTGAAGGAAAATTGAATTCGGCCCGTGCACTATCGGGTGCCTGCCTGGTGACTTCTCTCCGTGTTCTGTGAGAGATCGCCCGAGCTGCGGGAGATGTGGTCTTGAATTTGGATTGCTAGATTTATTTGGATTGCACAGTCTAAACTTGTATTCATTTAATGTACTTTCGTATGAATGGACTTCCGATTTTTGTGATTGCTTGTGATTCATAATTTCTTCTGATTCAAAATTTCTTCTGATTCAAAATTTCTTCTGATTCAAAATTGTTTCTGATTTAAAANGGGTTCTAAACCTGGGTTCTACTCCTGGGTTCTACACCTGGGTTCTACACCTGGGTTCTAAACCTGGGTTCTACACCTGGGTTCTACTCCTGGGTTCTACACCTGGGTTCTACACCTGGGTTCTAAACCTGGGTTCAATCGAACCTAGGGGGTTCGGTGAGTCAGTTTCAGGGGTTAGGGTTTGGTTCACCCTACTAATATGCACTAATACAGTATATACAAATGTACAGTATATATATATACCGTATATACATTTACCGTATATACATATACCGTATAAACATAAACAGTATGTACTTTACAGTATTCAGTTTGAAGAAGAAATTTGAAGAAAATTTGAATAAGATTCGGGAATTTGAAGAATAGAACATATAATTTTTCCAACTACGAAGGGTTCGATGAATGCATGTACGGAACTTGTGGGGTTCAGTGCCTCCAGCAGGTTAAAGCGCCGCTGCTTCAAACTTAGCAAGAGCGCAACTCCAGATATTTTCACGCGGCAGCGAGCGCAGAACCCATCAAGTGATCCTAACGTCTGTAAATGTTATGTCACCTGCGTGATGTTAGTGTTATGTCCCCACACTGCAGCCGAGGCGACACTGACCTTCAGTGTAAGACAGTGTTTGATGACGACGATGATGTTGACGCGCCAAAAGAAGAATGCATCCGAAACTCTCATGGCTTCGTTCGAGTGTCGTACCCTATGCGTCAATAAAAGGCAAGGAAGGCCTAAATGATCTTCCTTTGATTGTTCCAAGACACGTAAAAGTTGGCAGCGCAATAACACCGGCTTCCTCAACAATAAAACAGGAAATGGAAAAACAGTAAAATCGTTCCGACATGCTTAAATTGCACTCGCTGGAAGCCTGGTAAAGTCGTCGCAGTCTTCTATATTTCTGCGCGAGATATTGGAAGGCAGAGAACACCGAAGGTTTCAGATGCGATGAAACGGACGGGCATTGAAGGAAAATTGAATTCGGCCCGTGGACTATCGGGTGCCTGCCTGGTGACTTCTTTTCATGTTTTGTAAGAGATCGCCCGAGCTGCGAGAGAAGTGGTCTTGAATTTGGATTGCTAGATTTATTTGGATTGCACAGTCTAAAATTGTATTCATTTAATGTACTTTCGTATGAATGGATTTCCGATTTTTGTGATTGCTTGTGATTCAAAATTGCTTCTGATTCAAAATTTCTTCTGATTCAAAATTGCTTCTGATTCAAAATTTCTTCTGATTCAAAATTGCTTCTGATTCAAAATTTCTTCTGATTCAAAATTGCTTCTGATTCAGAATTTCTTCTGATTCAAAATTGCTTCTGATTCAAAATTTCTTCTGATTCAAAATTTCTTCTGATTCAAAATTTCTTCTGATTCAAAATTTCTTCTGATTCAAAATTGCTTCTGATTCAAAATTTCTTCTGATTCAAAATTGCTTCTGATTCAAAATTTCTTCTGATTCAAAATTGCTTCTGATTCAAAATTTCTTCTGATTCAAAATTGCTTCTGATTCAAAATTTCTTCTGATTCAAGATTGCTTCTGATTCAAAATTTCTTCTGATTCAAAATTGCTTCTGATTCAAAATTTATTCTGATTCAAAATTTCTTCTGATTCAAAATTTCTTCTGATTCAAAATTGCTTTTGATTCAAAGGTGCTTGTGATTCAAAATTGCTTGTGATTCCGAATTGTTTGCGATTCAAAGTTGCCTGTGATTCAAAATTGTTTGCGATTCAAATATTCGAAATTCATGTAAAGCTTCCGAGATCGATACCTTGCGCAGGTGTCGCTGTAGCTGCTCTGTCAGGGTGGCGGTGTTACCTCACCAATCTTGTATTTATTTACTGATATTCATATCAATTGCAAATCTAATCATAAGGAAATAAAAAAAATGAAAACAATTTTAGATCTAGGAACAAATTATAGCGCTAGCAATCGAAAATCTAATCATTCGAAAACAAGTAAAATGAATGCAATTTTATATTTAAGAACGAATTATTGTCGCTCACTCTTCATTCCACCGTCTCATAGCAAGTGTAGCACGATCACAGCTTCCCGAAGTTTCTTTTCCCTTATTCTTCGCTTTTGAATGCTTCAGGTCTACGTAATAATAATTCCCTCATGTACGAAATTCATGCATTTAATAAAGTTCAATTTTCAATTCCTACATTTTCAGCGCACACATTGAATAGCGCTCTATGCTCATTTCAATCAGCTAAATCAGAACTCATTCACAACAATCCTTTTAAAAATTCCCCTAAAATATGTCCGTTAATCTACGCAATATTGAAAGATTCTTATGAGTGCCAACTAATTAACATCAGATCTGATTAATTTTGCGTATATTTTATAGGTTTCAAAGCGTGCAGGCGCGTATGAAAGACTCCTTGAGAAAGAATGAAATGTGGTCACTGTATCATCTAGTCACTTGCAGCAGCGTTTGGACTCGTGTCATGGTGAAGGCTGTTTAATAAGGACGATCAGATCCACATAAATTTCTTACCCTTTATGAACGTACTTACGAAGACGTGACTCATGTTCCGAATAACCAAAGACGAAATATGTCATTGAGTTTCCGCAACGCTGAGACTAAAATTGAAATACAGTAATGTTTTTAATAAAGATTTCACACACTGAGAATATACTGGAAATGATGTCAACTTTTGACACCACTGTTAATCATTCCAACTCTCACAACTCCCAACTCTCACAACACCCCAACTCTCACAACTCCCCAACTCTCACAACTCCCCAACTCTCACAACACCCCAACTCTCACAACTCCCCAACTCTCACAAGACCCCAACTCTCACAACACCCCAACTCTCACAAGACCCCAACTCTCACAAGACCCCAACTCTCCGACACAATGACAACAATTCGATCTCATCCTTGTAACCGAGTCTCCGACAGTCACGAAGGCATGGGCGCTCTTTGCTGATGTTTTATTTGGTCATAAAAAAATTCAACATAAATTTCCAAGCAAATCGAAAAAAAAATTGATTTTAAAAGACTTTGGAAAGGTCAAATCATTTCTCACACGATCGGTTAAGTTTTTTTTCTAGATATGAGTCTGAAGAAAGGTTTTCAGAAGGCTTTTGGGAAGTGATCTTCGCACTGAGCTGCAGTCGCATTGAGTGCGGGCCAGTAAGTTCTCACTGCAACTCGCGTGAAAATGTTTGCGAACTGTAAACTTGTCACGAGTCTGAGGCAGGGTTGCCAGATTGGCCATTTCTTAAGCGCCGTGGCCATGATAAAAGCCACTTGGCTCATTTTAACCAATACCGCACTACTCAAGAAACAAAAGACCTGCAACATCTCGCGGAGGTGCTTTCTTAATAATATTGTCAATGTGAGTATCAAGTTTATTATTATTGTGATTTTTAATTAAACAAAGGTCTATATATTTTGAAGAGGCCATTTTGGCCATTTTATCTCGTAAAATGTGGCCATAAGCGACTGATTTATATGGCAACACTCTGAGGAGACAGGCAGCTGACTAGCTGCAGCGGTTGCCGCGGCCGCTCGCAGCACGGACTGGACTGCCGTTTGGTGGCAGAAATAAGCTGGCACAAATGCGCGAATGAGAAATGAAACTCTAATTTCAGGAGCCTTTTTAGTCTTTCCTGTAAGAGCAACTTTGGTGCTGAAATCTCACTTCATTACTGGTGACTGAACGTAACTCTTGGATAAATGAACAGCATGGATATGGCTTCATATGGTTTGTCTTATGCATATCCGAATTATAAATAAAAGTGTAAGGAAACACGTCCCTGATGAGATCATTATCTTATTAAAGAACGTCAATGAATAAAAAAATTTGGAAAGTTCCGACCTCCTGGGGCATTTTCAACCTAAAAGCGAATGGAGAAAAGTAGTCAAATGTAAATCAAGATAATATCAAAGTATTACTCGACCTTTCTCAGCTATAAATACTGCGTTTCACAAATTAAAAAACGGTAATTCTTTCACTCACATATCGTGACAAACAAAAAAAAACGTTTCTCTTTATACTCTTTCCAAATATTACGAGGCAACTTTCACTGATCAAGTGACGATACAGTGATCGAAGTGAGTTTAGGACACCTGGAAGTTGTTCTTTGAAAACCTGGAATGTTTACAAAGAACTTTTACAGCTCAATCATTCCAGCAGTTGAACTTCTTATCTAAACTGAAAAGCTTCTCATCCAAAAAACACGACGTCATCTGCAAGCGAACGCTTTTTAAGTTCGTTGCGAATGACTTTTGATCAGTTGGTTGTTTTTCGCTTACAGATCTGAGAGTCTCCGTCGCTCTACGTCTGGAATATTGATAAGTTCACGCCGTTTTTGATGACGTTTCTCGTGTTCTTCACTCACAGCGACATCTCTGATTCACTTTCACGTCGGACTCTTTGGGCTTCATCTGGTCCTTGCTTTGACGACTAGATCATTTTTGGAGTGCGAGAAGTTCGAGGGAGGACAACCTTCGGTGGGTCCAAATTTGTCAACCCGTCACAGAGTGGTTTGTTCAACCAGGGATTTGACGCTTCCAGTAACGTGACAATCGCACTAACTGGCGAGAGATGCCTGTTTAACTACAGCCATCAATTTGTAACTCATAACATAACACATCCTCAAGGATAGAAAACCACCCAAATGAATGAAAAGAAGCGACATTTATTGCCGCTTATGAATCTTTTTTTGTTTAGGAAAGTGGTCTAAAGAACAGTTGATTTTCTCTTGAAATTACCTCTAGAACGTTTTCCGCACCCAGTATTTTCACTATCCGAAGTACTCATCTGACGGCAAGATAACTAAATTCATCAACAGCAAATGTAGGAGTGGATTGAAAGCTACACTCAGGGGAAAACAAGCGTCAGGCTTTCAATTAGGATCTGTTGATGTCTAGAGTATCTGTTGATGCGGATGAATATTGTGATACCTGCAGTATCTGTTGAAATGGACAGCATTTGTTGATGTTGTGCTTCTAAACATCTCATTCACATGTGCTTGTCGAATTCGCTCCTCAACTGGAGAAATTTTACTCACTTCATAATTGCGCAAAATAAACAGATCGCATCATTTAAAGCTAACACTTAAACGAAACCTGTCACGGTCATGCATTCCAGACCTTCTGGAACATTCCAGTTGTTCCTCCTCTCTGACGCACTTCCAGATCGTCTCCACTCGCGCAGCAAGTAAGATTTCTGCTGGTCGCACAAACGACTTCCACACCAAGGCTTGCACTCAGCAACCTCTCCTACAGCAGGATGTTTCATTCCAATCAAGCCCGATACATATGTATCATTTTATACAGTGGTTTTTCAAATGCCTTATAACTATCCACTGACTGTTACCCCCGGTCAATCCGGTACCCATTTCCGACACCTGGGCAGAGTGGGGAATTGTGGCTGAGAGTTCTCCCTTTCCCCAATGGGGAGAATCACCGGGCAGCACTGCCGGAATTCGAACCGCAGACACCTTCCCGTGAAGGGCGTGCTCTTAACCACTCGGCCACGGTGACCACTCGCCCATGCAGACTGAAGATGGTCTGCAAGATGGCGTTTGCCTCAGCAAAAGCTTTCTTACGCTTCGCTCGAGGGTGAACATGAGCTCTTTACTTGCCAGTATCATTTACTTCAGGTTTCATTGATAATGGTGAGATTGTGAACAGTGGTAACCCTTCATGTCTTGCTTCTCTTTATTGCTCGCCATAGCCGTGTGTGTATAGGACCTGACTCCGTGCGGGGAGACCCGGGTTCGAGTCTCGGCGCTGGTGGCGATTTTCTCTGTTGGGTATAGGAGAAAAATTCTAAGCACAATACCCCTCTCTACCCAGGTGTCTGAAATGGGTACCGGTCTTTGACCGGGGGAAAGCGTCATGGCGTCCTGGTGTTAGTTCTAAGGCATTTGAAAAACCAATGTAAAAGGTGATATGTATCATGCTTCAATTGGAAATAAAGCATCCGTAGATGCCGATGTTGTTTGTTGTTTGTTTGTTTGTTTGTTTGTTTGTTGTTTGTTGTCAAGGTTCCTTCGTGAAGATAATATTAGTCCTAGCCCATCAACGAGCCAAACGCTGCATTGAAACCTTGGTAACTCATTTCCATTTCACATCACTAATTCAGATATTGGCCGCATGGCAAGTACTCGGCTCCATGCTCATGCTGAATATCGTTAAAATAAGTCTCGACTCGATGTCTGGGACGACCCTCCCTAATTTAATCTCAGTAAACGAAATGTTTAACGATTGTTAAATACGACTGAGTTCCAAATGAAGCAGAAGCATCTTTTGCATTGTTGTATTATGCTCGTTCTTCCACAACACAATCAATACAGATGAATCCTTCCCGATACCCCCGCCACAATTCGAATCCGGATCATGAACAACCAATCATTCGGATTAGAAAGCAGACCAATCTCTTTTAATCAAACTGAATGAATAATTGAGAGCGTGAATTCTTCACGACTGTAATAGCATAATTGCTGACAGGAGTCAGGTCTCTAATCGACCGAACGATTACTACATCACTGAGCGAAAGCTCGTTTCAGGGCCGATGCCGCTCGTAAAGTCAGAGAAAAATGAGCGTGATAGCGTTAGTGGTCTGAGATGCTCAGGTATCTGGGGCACGGCCCGCATCTAAGACTTATCTTCAATTGCTTTGCAGTCTGACGTCCATTTCTTGAGGCCACGGCGCTATGGAACACGACTGCAATCTCGTAGCTTTTGAGCATCGCTTGGTCTTGAAACGGATTGGGTTCGGCTTGAAGTTCTCAGCAGAGAATGGGTCTTGTCAGTCTTATACTGCTCTGAAACTTTTTCATTGCTATAATTCGGTGCCGCGCGCTAGTGTCATTCATCGGTCTTGAGTTCTCTGCCCAAACTTAAGAGGCGACCTCGAGATTGGAAATGACTCTGAGAGGATTTTAAAGTTGATCATCGATATCGAGAGCCCAGCGCCCCAACTCGAGATAAAACAAACGATTCCGACGGCTGCGTGGGATGATGGTACCAGGTACGTTCATTTTAATGGTTGATTTTATATGTACAGCGGCATTTGTCGCTTCCATCGAGTGGAGAATATTTCTCACAGGTCAGTTCAGTGGTACATTATTAGCACGTGGCAATGATTGCTTTTCAAGCATGAAGACCGGACCACGTCAGTCTTTAATTGGATTCATTTCGCAAAACTTTCGTCCATAGAAGTAGCGTCGAATAAAAGAAAAAACGTTAGCCACGTGTTGGGCTTCTAAGAGCTATTCTAGTTAGTGCATTCTGTCAATTCTACTTCACGTTCTTTTAAGTCGACGAAAAATATAAACAGCGTCATTATACGAAAAAAAATAGATTGGATTAAAATGTTGCAAAATAATCGTTGTCACATACTTTCAGCATTGCAACGCACACCAAAAAATCTTCAGGGCTAAAGTGAAGGCTGAAATAGTTGAACATGAACATTTTGTTTTTATCTTCAAAATGCAGAGAAAAACGAGCGGCGTGTTCCTTGCCATCAGTCCACGTTCAAAGCGACAGGACTTCTCAGGTCACCAGAATAAGACGCTGAGTTTAACATCCGAGTCGCATCTCAAAGGGCGGACGTCCAACGAAGCTCCCGTTATATATTCGCCAGTGGTTCCTTACTTACGAGGTCATGCTAAAATGATACCAGAGTCAAATTTCATTGCTCGTTGCTCTCAATAAAATAAATGGTTTGTGACGTCATGCAAATGTTTGAAGACGCTCCGTGCAGCCAAGAACATGGTTTGATCATATGCTTCTTTCCTCATAATATATACAATATTACATTCATTACATACCCATTTTATATTTCTTCACTCATAATGTATTATATTATATTCATTAGATACTCATTTTATTTCTTCACTGATAATATATTTTATTCTATACAATAAATACTCATCTTTATATTTCTTCGCTTATACGAGATTACTGTTAGTGCAAGTAACTTGCATACATCAACGCTTGAGCTAAGATTGCAGCAGTGAACCGGACCAGATCACGCGAGCAAGATTAATAAGGAACTTCGGGTGTGAGGCTTCGTGAAAGTTAGAGAATATGAAGCACTACACGCTCAGGGCAGGAGTTGACTTGATCTGGTCTGAGTGCAACAGCGCCGAGTTTTGAAAATAAAAAACGAATGCGTAGCCGTCACTGAGATCTTGCAGTTCTCGCAGAATTATCATCTAAATTAAATTACTTGTCTGAATTTACGCATCCGCTACTGTCACGACCTGCCTGTCACGGTATTATTAAATTGATGAAGTCAGAATATTTCATCATTTGCTACAAATTATAGAAGCACCAGGGAAATTGTGGCAGAGTAGCGCTTTCGAGAGACAGACAAAGAACCTTCGAAACAACTTTCGTCCCGTGATTCAAGTCCAGAGACAAAAGAAATAGCATCAGTAAAAAAGATGTCGTGAAAGACGGCGTACTATTTTTTCTGGGTACGTTCTTTGTGTGGTTTTCAAAGACTTTGATCAACAGAGACAATTGTTTTTAGATCCACGGAGCTGTACTGAGCGATATCTGACATTGTCCGCTCACTGGAGTGTTCACTGACTCGAGCATCACTGACAGCTACCATGACTGACAGTCCTCACCACGGTAGACTTGAGGTCCTCACTCGGATTCTTCTCTGACCGACCGAATACGATGTCAGGGTAAAATCTAGCCCTTATTTCCTAATGCCTAATTCGGCGTAGGACACTTGCAAACCACTTTCTTCGAGGGATATTATGACTAAAGCTAGCAGTATGATTCGTCGAGGATAAACGTTCACGGAAAGTTATAACATTTAATTAATAGACAATGACACAAGCAAATTCTACATGACCCTAAAGTTAGGGATTATCGTAAGTAAATAAATCAACGAACTGAGCTGTGCTATCTAACTAAAGGATTTCGTGCTCGTGAGTCCTGTAGTCAAACATAACAGAAACTAAAGCCGGTTACGCTCATGGAAAGACTACAGCACTTATTTTCATTTACTGACAAGCAAACTAACTGATTGAAATGTGTCTTACCAATCGCGAGCAGAAGAGCAGCGCTAAAGTGTAGTAGTTAAACAAATAAAGAAAACAAAATCTTACAAAGAAGCTCGGATCTATCTACCGACACACGCACTAGTCACGGTAGAAGAAACAAGGTAGGGTCAAACCAGTCTTTTTTTCGTTGACCGTGTGGCAATGCTGACGTCATGGCAATGAACCAATAGCAGCGCTCATATTGCATCTGTCAACACTGCCAGCCTCAAATCTGGCACCGCTATTGGCCTAACGACATGTCGCAATGGTGACGTCATAAAGTTTGTTTGAAATAAAGCCGTTCTATTGGCTAGCAGAACAGAAGGTGTATTTTCCCCATAGAAATGACACTTCCTTGTTTCCTCTACGGTGCTCATGGCCGCGAAGGTTCCAATCAATTATAGCCGTCCATACTAAATGGTTCCTTCCTCTCTTTGGAACACCTTTGTAACGGTTAAGGAAGCTTACACTAACTTATTATATCTAAAGGTGTCTGATGATGACTAGAAAAAGAGTGAAAAGCTTGTGATCGTATAAATCAATTTTCCAGCGAACATATTTTTAAGTGAATCATTTAAATGAGACTTGGGCGTCCGCTTTTTATTCTGTTTTGATTTTGAATTAAATGCAATTCAGGAACAGAAACTTTCTGCCATTGCGTGGTGGTCATGTATCCACTTCGCAGTGCGTGATGTTATTAACCATCATTAACCATTAATGCACTTGGCGCCACGTGTGTATTTTTCATCTCAATTAATCTCATGGCACTAAATTGCCGATTTATAAGAAAGACTTAGAGAAGAGGAGAAGGTTAACATCACCCAAGCAAGTCGTTAACAAACGACGTAAGGGATATTTATCCACACTGATTTCAAGGAGAGTACAACTTTATATCTAAAGAAGCCGAGTTTATTCTGCGGCCTGCAGTCGACAGTGAGAGGGGCTGTTGGATCTTGTCACCTTCTGCTCGCTCCAGAATAGGACCCAGAAAACAAAACAGGAATTCTGAAGAAAAATTTGACCTGCTATTCTAGCGTACAACAAGAATTCCTTTGTGAACTTCGTCATGGGCATTCTAAAGGAACCAAGGCTTTGCATTGTCTATACGAGCCTCAAGTCTTGAAGCTCACATAGAAATTCAAAGAAAATAAGTTTTCTGCCCGAGCAGCCTACGCTTGAGAGCGCCGAGCTCACACAGCCGGAAATGTCGGCAGGGAAGAACAACAAGAAATAGCTTCAAGGATTGCTGTGGAAATGCCATTCCGTGGCGTTGTTCCAAGCTTCAATCCAAATTACATTACTGAGAAGATTTTGCGCTAAAGTTTATTGTGAACACTGAAAACTCCGCACTGCTTCTCCAGAACTCGGTCGGTGTTCGGAGAGTTTCATTCTGTCTTAATAGAATTGGGTCGCATGGACCGATCTGCATGCTGGTGTGCCTGTGGAGTGGGACCTATATTCTTGATTTCATTGCGCAGTTAGTGAAGAACTGCTTCATTCATTTCTATTCATTGCTTAGCAGCTACTATACACATATAGTGTGCCTGCCCTATCATAAGTATTCTAAAATGTAAATAAAAAGACAGTATTTTAGTTTCCACAATATTAAATGAAAAAGGAAACTATCATACTCAATAGTATCCAATCCCGCTTCAGGTCATTATTCTAAAAACACTCGGCTAAATTAGATTGTTGGAGAAGGCTTGGCGCTATAAAAAATGTCTGAGCCCGTTTTGAGACAAATTTGTGGCTCGTACGTTCAATAATTTTGAAATAAGAGCTGTGTCTCTTCATGAGTGTGTCGGAATATGGCTCCATGAACGGTTCCAATGAGGTGCTCTGGTCTCTTCTTAGAAATAACAAAGAACAGTTTTTTAACTCCATTGGAATAATAATGTTAATGTTAGCGAAGTTCAGTTAACATTGATAATGATCTTGTGGGGTGCTACTATAGCGTAAGGTCTATCGCCATATATCGCCTACCCAGGTGCAGTTTAAGATGTACAAATTAAATGTTTATCGCTAAATTAATGTTCAGAAATAAGTAATACCCATCCATTAGTAACCTAACCTAACCTAACTTCACGCTATAGTGGTAGCTAGAGGTCGATCTCATGCTATAGTGCAGTAAACCTCACGCTGTAGTACTAGCTAGAGGTAGATCTCACGCTATAGTGTGGTAGACCTCACGCCATAGCAGCACCGATCTTGCCTCTTTAGTATTTTGGTTGTTCTCACTTACAGCAAGTGCTCCCGTGCAGGCTCAGGTGTTGGTGAACTTCATGGAAATACATTTTTTTATTGCAAAGCAATTACTTCCAAAAACTATTCATTATTGGAATCATTCTTCAGATCTAATAAATGGACAGGTTGAGAAATGGCTACTTGTGGGCCTGACTAAGTTCAATGATTTCCACAGCACACTGTGCAAACCTCATCATACGTTCACAATTTCATTTATTTTAGAACACTGACCTAAACGCAGACCAGACTGATAGTAGTTTAACTTGAGAGGAGTAAAAAGACGTCAACGTAATTTACTGTGTAAGTTAATGATGTAACTGACGACTGCATTTTCAAGAATTAGATTTAGGATTAATTTTATTCTAAAGCAATAGACTTATCATTTTAAACCATTAAATAGCATAAGGCAGCTAGTTCGTAACGGCTAGCTTCATTAGTGCCTGGATAACAATTGACATCCGAGAATATTCTGACATACTTAGGAACAGTTCTTCTTATGTATGTTGGAAGGCATCAATATCCAAGCCTTAATTCAAAAGAAGGGAAAACTCTATCGTGGTCAAATTTTGTTTCAGCAAGGGAATATAATTCCACTTTAGATTCTAGATACCCCCAAAGTGTTCTAATCAACGTCTCATCATTAGTTTTTTTCACATTATTTATAACCCTCTGGAAAATCAGAGTGAAAACCAAAGGAATGCATTTGCATGTTTTTGTAAGTTTTTCTAAATTTTTGCGCAGCCATCAGCATGGCTCTTATGATTTCCTGCAAGGTGTGTTCACCAGAAAAGGATTTTTGTGTTGAAACATTTTTTAAATCCAGTGTTGCAATACATTTTATATATCACCTCTATTGGAATGGAACTAATTTTCTATTAAGTGATCTTAGTGGCTAGTTTGAGGAGGAACCAATTGTTCAAGATCTTTATCTCCCTCGCCATTCACACTTTACTTGTGACTTAAACAGGATATCTGATAGAGATTTGAAAGCGCGAGTATTGTTAGGCATCTGAAACAAAACATTTGTACGAGCATTGTCCGAGCATTTGTACAAGCACAAGAAAAGAAAGAAAAGAAAAGAAAAAACATTTATTTCCAATAAAGTACAAACATGAAACGTCGATACATTGGATTTTAAAACACCTAAACCTAAAGGCATCCTTAATTGAGAATGACACATTGGTATTGGGATACCCGTGTAAAATGTTGAAT
>JACJUY010008802.1:0-16461 GCA_014220935.1 Platorchestia sp. MABIK | reverse complement strand
TTCAGACCCCAAATCCCTTTAGACCCCAAATCCCTTCAGACCCCAAATCCCATCAGACCCCAAATCACTTCAGACCCCAAATCCCATCAGACTCCAAATCCCATTAGACTACAAATCCCATTAGACTACAAATCCTGTCAGACCCCAAACCCTCCCATTAGACCCCAAATCTTCCTTTTAGACCCCAAATCCTCTTTTTAGACCCCAAATCCTCCAGTTAAACATCATGTTTCCCTAACCAAACCCCAAATCCTACCATAAGACCCCAAATCCTCCGGTTAAACCTCAAACCCTGTCAGACAAATCCTCCAGTTAAACCCCAAACAAACCCTGTCAGAGCCTGTACTCATCAGATCCCCAAATCCCCCCGAACACCCCCCAAACTGTCAGCCTCACATTATCAACGAGGTTCCACGCGGTGAGATCGGTTTGGAGGTCGTCCATGCCCCGCGCCCCGATGAGAGCGCCCTCTATGATGCGCACGCCGTCCTCCCGCGAGCTCGGGTACTCTGCTGCGCGCTCCCCATGGCGCCCTCCTCCGCTGGCCCCCTCCTCCTTGCTGGCGCCCTTACCACCCCCGCCCCACACCTCCGTCGACGCCGTCAAGCCTGCGTGAGGTGATGTTTCATGTATACAAAATGGGACGGATAGGAAAAGGATACGTCAAATGAAGTGGGAGATATCCCCCAATAATAGGGAAACGGCAAAAAAGAGCTCCAATTAGGAGAAAAACCAGTGAAAAAAATTTTAAATCCTTCTAAAATGATGAGAAAATGCCCTAAAATGATGAGAAAATGCCCTAAAATGAAGAGAAAATGCCCAAATATGAAGAGAAAATGCCCCAAAATGAAGAGAAAATGCCCTAAAATGAAGAGAAAATGCCCCAAAATACAAAGAAAAACTATCCCAAAATAAAAACACAAACTGCCCATAAATGAAATGAAGGACATAACATAGAGAGAATTCTCCTGAATAAAGGAATAACATTACCAAAAAAAGAGAAAAATGCGCCCTATAAAAAACGCCCGTAGGTGCTGAAAAACAGGACAGCAGTGAACCGAATAAGGATAGTTCATAGCAAAACCAAAACCTACCAGTACATCATACCTAACCTTCAGTTCCAGACATCCCGTATTCCTCTTGAGTGCGCTAATTCTTACAAATACAACAGTTGTTGTATTTGTAATATATAACATAATAATAATATAACATAAAAATAATAAATACAACAGCCTGAGGGGTTTTACTCCAGCGCACACACACACACACTTACTTCTGTATACACTTTTTGTGAGCAGATAAATTTATAATACATTGATTTGGTTTGATGTAAAAGAATATTAAATCCCTAATACCATGAGAAATAAATTATTTCCCAAATATCATCATAAAATAATCATTTCGTCAATTTTATTACGAAATACTTCATTATTTCTCAATACCATAACAAAATAAATAATTATTTCTTAATATCATCATGAAAAACCTGTATCAACGAATGCTCTGCAAAAGTAGTTATCAACCAAATACCTAGAAATAGTTTTTTCTCATGCTCCACCACTATTTTCAGCATTTCATTAGGCGTATGAGCAAGCATTACTATTTACCAGGTACTAAGTTGAATAATCGTGTTAATACAGAACTAGCAGCCTTGTCGCGAAGAATATTTCTGCTAATAGTACCACTGTACTAGACAAAAAACACTCAATTACTAGAAAAATGAATTCTTCAAATTACTATTTATACTATTTAAATTGTTTTAAAACGAGTACTACTGTTAACTAAGATCAAGAGTCCACGCCCTACCAAAAGAAGGACCGTGACCCTGAAGTGACAGCTTACACACAACCGATCCACTAAAGCTTATCAGTACACCAAGCTGTAGTAAACCTTCCCAAATCATGTGCATAGTGTTGAGAAGTTACTCTTTTTGGGGAAATGATTAGTTGTTTTATCATAGCAATGGGGAAACAATTGTTTCATAGCAATTTGGATATATGATTCTTTCACGATAGTATCAAAGAAACAATAAATTATTTCATAATGATATTGAGGAAATGATTATTTCACGATGGTCACAGGGAAATACATAATTAATCGTTTAATGATGGTACTATGAGCATAAATGTTATCACCTGCACATTCGTCCTATAAACTTGTACTAAACAACCGCAGAATAAACTCGCAAATTATCACCCATGCATGGAAGCTCTACAATGTTCAAGAAGA
Source organism: Platorchestia sp. MABIK (assembly GCA_014220935.1). Taxonomy (NCBI): domain Eukaryota; kingdom Metazoa; phylum Arthropoda; class Malacostraca; order Amphipoda; family Talitridae; genus Platorchestia; species Platorchestia sp. MABIK. Next base: position 14,232 of record JACJUY010008802.1, on the reverse strand, counting down.
CAATGCCATGTGTTCAATGTCCTGTAAGGTTCAAGAAGGCGTCCCTAGTTCAAGAAGGCAATGCCTGGTGTCCAATGCCCTGCAATATTGAAGTCGTCCCTAGTTCAAGAAGGCAATGCCAGGTATCCAAAGAACTGCAATATTGAAGGCGTCTTTAGTTCAAGAAAGCAATGCCTGGTGTCCAATGTCCTGAAATATTGAAAGCGTCCCTAGTTCAAGAAGGCAATGCCTGGTGTCCAATGCCCTGCAATATTGAAGTCGTCCCTAGTTCAAGAAGGCAATACCTTTCATATAATGCCCTGCAATATTGAAGGCGTCCCTAGTTCAAGAAGGCAATGCCTGGTGTCCAATGCCCTGCAATATTGAAGTCGTCCCTAGTTCAAGAAGGCAATGCCTGGTGTCCAAAGCCCTGCAATATTGAAGGCGTCCCTAGTTCAAGAAGGCAATGCCTGGTGTCCAATGCCCTGCAATATTGAAGGCGTCCCTAGTTCAAGAAGGCAATGCCTGGTGTCCAATGTCCTGCAATATTGAAGGCGTCCCAAGTTCAAGAAAGCAATGCCTGGTGTTTTGCAACCACGCATATGAGCTCTGTAATGTTCAAGAAGACAATGCCTGGCGTCCAATGCCCTGTAATATAGAAGGCGTCCGTACCCACAACAGCACCATCCCTGCAGTGTCCGTAGTGGGTGAGAAGGGCGTGCACCTCCACCGCCCCCCACCCCCAGGCACGCACCAGCAGCTGTGCCGGACACGCACGCCCCGTGCGTCGCAGGCTCGTCACCGCCCTCACGCCCGGCCCCCGGCGCCGCCGCTGGTGCTTCTGCAAGCACGGTAAAGGTAGCGACGGTGAAGGTAGCGAATTTTGGTTTGGCACTAGTGAATTAGGGAGAATGGTGTCATAAGGGATAGGGAATTCTTCAATGAAAGTAGCAAATTTGATCACTAGCGAATTATGTATGTCCTAAGGGATAAAGAATTCCTTAATATTGTTAAAAATTACATCACTAGCGAATTACGGTGAATTATGCCATAAAGGATGAGGAATTGTTCAAAAAAATTAGCCAATTTCATTGCTAGTAAATTACTGAGAATTGTATCATAATAGATAAGGAATTCTTCAATATTATTGTAAATTACATCACTAGCGAATTACGGTGAATCATGTCCTATGGGATAAGGAATTGTTCAAGATTGTTGTAAAATACGTCAATTGTAAATCCCGTCAAATTATGTCCTATGAGATTAGGAATTCTTCAACATGATTGTTAACTACATCACTTGTGCATTGCAGTGAATAATGACATGGAAGACGGATTTATTCAACATTACATCATAAATGAAATCCGTACAGAAAATTAAAGTGAATAACACCACAGTCCCAACTCCCACAACCCAGACTCACAGCCCTGGTCATGTCGTATCGACCTTCATTATTGCAGATATAAACTCGTGTAGTTCCGCCTGTCACTTCTGAGATGCAAGAAAAAAAACGGAAGCGTGTGGAATTTGCAGACTCCAGGTCAGTCTTCCAGGTCAGGAACTCTGTAAAACAAATACAATATTCTCACTCAATTTCAACCACTAATATTATTAGTGAGAAATGAAGGCAGAGTGAGGATTGAGTAATAGACGCATTAACACAGGTTTGGGCTCCCTTGTGTGCCATTAATCTTAATTTTCACGGACTGCAAGTTAAAATCTTAATTCTCAGGGACTGTCCGCAAGTATAAATCTCAATTCTCAGGGACTGCAAATCAAAATCTCAATTTCCAGGGACTGCCTGCATGTATAAATTTCAATTCTCAGGGATGGCAGGTATAAATCATAATTCTCAGGGATGGCAGGTATAAATCATAATTCTCAGGGACTGCAAATTAAAATCTCAATTCCCAGGGACTGCCTGCAAGTATAAATCTCAATTCTCAGGGATGGCAGGTATAAATCTTAATTCTCAGGGGCTGCAAGTTGAAATCTCAATTCTCAGGGACCCCAAGCATAAATCTCAATTATCAGGGACTGTAAGTCAAAATGTCTTATCAGCAAATGTTAACAGAAGTTTTAACACCACAGGAAATTAACCTGCAATAACATGCATCAAATGTAAAATTTATGTATGTACTTGAAAGTTCACAACTCATAACATGCACCACATGGTAAAAAATTTTAAACTTGGAAGTTTACAATTCATACAAACCATCCATGTTCTTGAAAGTGAGATTGCGTCTGGTGAAGTCAATGGAGTGCTGCGTGCTGAGGTGGCTCTTCAGGTCGAAGATGGTAGAGCACTGCACGAAGCAGCCTTCCTCCAGGCACTTCAGGGATATTTCCTGCACCTGCAGTGCAGTACAAGTTCAGCGGTGATTTGATCTAAACAACCCTATTGTTGTGATCCAGTAATGATGAGAGACAGTAATGAGAGGATGCAGTAGGTACTAATGTGATACAGTATTAATGTGATCCAGTGATGATGAGAGGTAGTAATGAGAGGATAAAGTACTGATGTGATATAGCATTAATGTGATCCAGTAATGATGAGACACAGTAATGAGAGGATAAAGTACTGATGTGATACAGTATTGATGCAAAGTCAAGAAACAACACTTTAAACTGATAACACTATTATCAAGAAAACCCTTTATTCAAAACCATACTTCAACCTCCATACCGTATTGAAAATATCAAGCATACAAATACTGTAAATTTCTGTACAAGAAAGGATCTACTCACCGCCTTCTCGTACTTGTGCTGAGCACCAACGTGCAGATCGCACTCCAGCGCAGAGCTGAGCAGCACACCACAGTAGTCGCACCTCACAGAGCTCTGGGGGACCACCAGCATTGTTTACAATACCAGAAACACTGTTTACAATAACAACCACACTGTTTACAATAACAACCACACTGTTTACAATAACAACCATACTGTTTACAATAACAACCACACTGTTTACAATACCAATCACACTGTTTACAATAACAACCACACTGTTTACAATACCAACCACACTGTTTACAATACCAATCACACTGTTTACAATACCAACCACACTGTTTACAATACCAACCACACTGTTTACAATAACAACCCCACTGTTTACAATAACAACCACACTGTTTACAATAACAACCACACTGTTTACAATAACAACCACACTGTTTACAATAACCACACTGTTTACACTTACAACCACACTGTTTACAATAACAACCACACTGTTTACACTTACAACCACACTGTTTACAATAACAACCACACTGTTGACAATAACAACCACACTGTTTAAAATAACAACCCCACTGTTTACAATAACAACCCCACTGTTTACACTTACAACCACACTGTTTACAATAACAACCACACTGTTTACAATTACAACCACACTGTTTACAATAACAACCACACTATTTACAATTACAACCACACTGTTTACACTTACAACCACACTGTTTACAATAACAACCACACTGTTGACAATAACAACCACACTATTTACAATTACAACCACACTGTTTACAATAACAACCACACTGTTGACAATAACAACCACACTGTTTACAATAACAACCACACTGTTGACAATAACAACCACACTGTTTACAATAACAACCACACTGTTTACAATAACAATCACACTGTTGACAATAACAACCACACTGTTTACAATAACAATCACACTGTTGACAATAACAACCACACTGTTTACAATAACAACCACACTGTTTACAATTCCTGAAACATAAAAAAATCTTAAACACTTTGCAATCTCAGCAACACTTTACAATTACAATTTACAACACTTTACAATTCGCAGCAGTCTACAATACCAATGTCACACAATTTTATTACTGGTAGTTACCATCATTTTCATTTTTAAATTCATATTGCTTTAAATTAAATTAAAATTAATTCTCTTAATACTCTGTCATTCTCTTCATTATACTTTTCTCAGTTCATCCCATACTTCTTTAAGTAACAGATTAGATTATTATTTAGTTTAAGCCTCCCTATCCTCAACAAATGAGATCCAAAGAGAGGAAGGAAGAAGGCACCATTTAGTTTGGAGTTAAGGTAACGTATAATCTATGCAGAAAGGGCATGGAAACAGTAAGATGAGAAAGAAGTTCATGAAACAAGATCAAAGTTGAAGAAGAAAGTAGTAGGTGTTGAAAAAACAGGACGGCAGTGAACCGAAAAAAAGTTGGTCCGTAACAAAACAAAAACCTATGTATATTTAACAAAAAAAAGCCTACCTAACCTTTAGCTCGGGCCCTCACATTGTTCCCCTGGGAGCGCTAATTCCCATAGATACAATAGTTGTATCCCCTGAGGGGTCTTGAAGTAACATTTCCTTCTCACCTACTGTAGACAAAAACAGCATTCCTACACCATACTTGTGAGATCATAACATGACCCCATTACTTTTCCCTTCCTCACAAAGGCAATCCAGTTTAAAAACAAAACACAAGCTTAAATTTGTATGATTTTGAACTCCATGAGGAAAATTGATGTGCAAGTATAGCAGCATAACATAGGGGTACTATATGCAGTGACCCGCAAATGGCTACTAGCCTCAAGATCATGCACTACTAGCTTGGACTGCATGCTTTTAGATAAGGCTGTTCTAGTGCCAAGAAAGGTTTGTAATTTATGCACTGGTTTCAGTCGAGGGCTGGAAATTTTAACGATTCAATAGGATAGGGCATTTAGCGCACCTGACTGTACGGTTTTGTGTTCCGTCTCATGTATTATGATCCAAGTTGGGAATCACTTAACCTTATATTGACCACCGTCATTTCTGAAGGACATTTGGAAATCCCTCACATTGTTCTTATTTATGGAATGCTTTGATGTTCATGTTTACTGGGTTCCATTTATGATAATTTAGGAGAAATTACCATAATTTTCCATTCCAGACCCAAAAAATTTGGTCATTATAGGGTTAAGCAAAACCACAACCAGTTTCCTTAATCTTAATGTTTCATTCAATTCAATCATAACTTAGTTCTGTATGCTATTTCTACCCACGTAAAATTACAGTGTGTGGTTAATGCTCCAAGCAGCTATCAATGTGAGTCCATTCTGCAAAGATTAATCTTCCAAAAGAGCAGACTAATCGAGTCACGAATATCAATGCTGTGAACTCTGACAAGAAGGAAACCCCACTGAAGGAGGTGGTTACAGCAGGAACATCACTTACAATATATACAGCACTTTTTTCTAACAGAAACACCGTTTGGAACAGAAACAGTTCAGTTCACAATACAGTGATCCCTCATTTATCGCGGTTGGTCGGTTCCCAGAACGGCCGCGATGAAAGAGTTTTTGTGAAGTAAGGACAGCATACTTAACTTGCTTATTAAGCATGTATTTAAACTTTTATAACCCTTCCTATACTGTTAACAACCGACCCTTTATGGCAAAGTACTCTATTAACAACATGGACTACCCTTAAGCAATAACATATAAAGAAATGAAGATGATGAAACTGATGATGACTTTTACTGCCCAGCAAATGATTGCATTTTACATAAAAACTCCTTGAAATACTTTTCATGTACATATCTTAGAAACTCAAAGTTGTAAATCTATGATAGTCAAACAGCGAAGAAACACGGGAACACGGTTCATACCCAAGCACTTAACTGGAGCACTATTTATTCTATATAATGTGTGTTCAAAGTGGTGTATTACTCAGCAGGTCAACTTACCATCTCATTTGTTGCTTCATCTGCTATAGTTAGAGATTCATCTTCAGCATCACTGCAAGCTTGCTTAGGTTTCTTCAGCCAGGAATGCCGCAATTTCTACAGAAAAAAATACCAGCATTTCAAAACACAATTTTATTTGCATCTAGTTAGTCAGCTAAAATTTTGAAGTAAGTTGTTGCAAAATTTTTGCAAGTAATGCTTATAGGCGGAGAGTTTGTTTGTGCACAATATTTCCTCAGCATAAAATTTTCTAAGCTCAAGGTCAGTTGGATATAAATATATACATGCAAAATAAAATTACACAAAGGATGAATTTTCACCAAACGGAAAAGTTTATAGTCCAAAAAGCCCTAACAAATTACTTTTAAGTACAAGAATTTACTATTAAAAAATGTTCTATTGATATAATTTATCATATCTACATATATGTAACTAGATTTCAAATGTAAAGTGACGATTAGGGTGTGTTGGGGCAACAAATGCAAGCCCTGTATTGAGTGCACATGGTAAGTAGCTGCACTTTTTTCTTTCCTTCTTTTCCTTCAACGTAATAATTATCAAATTCTACAAGAAACTTTTTCTCAATTTAACAATTATCAAATTCCACATGATACAACTCTCAAATTAAAAGGCAGACTATTGTAGTATATTATCAGGAGCCATTAAAAAAACCAAGTACATAATATAAATTTCTAACAAACCTCCCCTATTGATGTGATACTATGCACTTGGTTCCCAACTTCCAAACACAATTAGTTCCGAACAACTTGTAATTCATTATATGGTAATTTCCAACCCATAATTCTCTATAAAGGGTATTTGAAATCCCTTACTTGTGTTTACAGTAAACGAAGAAAGATAAGACATAAAAGATGTAATATTGAAGAATTAATTACTGAGGATAGGTAATGTAAATAATAATATGGACAATAAATGTTATTTGCCTTTAATTCACATACATGACATTAGTCTGCCCGGAATTATACCTCCGAATGTTTTTAACTTGGATGTTCGTAAGTAGAGAAGCCAGTGTATTGATTGAAGCGATGTAAATAAACATAAACCTATTGATGTGATACAGTCAATCTGGTTATCACATACAGATGGTACTCGGCTTACAAACGAGTTCCATTCTGACGGACGTTCGTAAACCCGTTTGGTACGTAAGTTGGAACTTAGCCCTATACATCACAGAAATATGCCATACATACACAAATTATACTAACAAATGATAGGAACATTTTCATAAACCTGTTTGTGCGCTGCATTATCCTGTTCTCAGCCATGCTAGAAAAAACTAGTACTCCGTGTGGTTCTTGGCTACGAACAGATAGCCGCAATGCAGAACATCAATTAACAGGGTTTATTGGACGTACGTTCGTGATGGCGAGTTGCTGTAAGTCGAAATGCCGTAAACCTGGGGCTCCCTGTACTCACCAAATTTGAAACAGAGGCCACTTTGGAAGCTGCTTGAAATGGTCCAGGCTTTTTGAGTTTATTTTCATGAGGTGCATCAGAAACGACCTGCCTCAACGTTGTGAACGATCGCTTGGCAGAACAGCCTCGCTTCCTGGGCTGGTTGCTCTGTTCTGCCCGCCTCTTGAGCCGCGTGCTGTAGCTGCTTTGCTGGAATAACGTGCAAATTAACACATTGACTGTGATACGTTAAACTGAAATTCAGTTTTCAACTCAAATTTAAATTCACAAGTTGTTAGAAATTTTATAAATTCCAAACAATAACTGGGTCCATTATATAGCACCAATTTAAACAGATTGTTAAATCTTTCTCAAGCGACCCATCGATGGGTAATTTTGCAGCAGGAAAAATTTAAGCATGACCCACCGGTGGGTCATATTGCAGCCAATGTGTTAACATCGATGATGCTAAATGCATGCAGCACCAATTTTTATGCTCCCAAAATGTTCATGTTTTTAACAAAGTTTGAAGTAATTAGAATATTTCCTATTTCCATGTAAATACACATGTACATCCTATCAATAGGCTAAAATAGATGTTAATAATGAAAAACAAATAACACTAAAAGATTGAATTAGACAGTCTATTAGTTTAAGCCTCCCTTACCACAACAAAGGTGTTACAGAGAGAGAAAGAAGGAAAGCACTATTTTGCATGGAATATTGAAAATGGCAAATCGATGCAGAAGGCAAAATGTCTTCTTATATTTTGTGCAGAGAAACAGGAAAGTTGAAGAAAGTTTCTTCAGGAAGATCAAAGTTGAAGAAAAAAAGCAAAAGGCACTGAAAAAATTATTTCAATTACTAAAAAAATCGGTGAATAAAAGCAAAGGTGATCCATAGAAAACAAAAATCTATTCAAATTCAACAAAAGGAAGATGCACCTAATAGTGATGTACCGATACCATTTTTTTGGCCGATACCGATACCCATTTTTTGGCCGATACCGATACCCATTTTTTGGCCGATACCGATACTCCGATACTTGAAAATACCGATACTTTGACCGATACTACTACCGATACCGATACTTTTACAATTATATTAAAATGAAACCATTATAAGCCCTACATGGGTGCTATAATAAAATTATTCAATAATATATCTAATAACATAACAAGATTGACAATGAAGTTTTCGATAATGATTATTAAAACTTCTCTTGCTCTGCTTACTTTATTGTTAAAAAAAAAATTAAATCCATTCGATAGATTAGTGTTTCTAATCGTATTACAACGTAATGTAGACTAGCTCTAATAGCAACTGGTTCCAAAGGTGGACCAAAGCAATCGAACGAGGTTTGAACGAAACTTCAACTAGGTTTGGACGAAACATCAACTAGGCTTGGACGAAATTTTGGCTAGGTTTGGATGAAACTTCAACGAGTCGTTGAGTAACCATGAGTCAACAAATAGATGCTAGAAAGCAATTGAAAATGACTCAATTTAATATAATGGTAAAATCGTCCTGCAAAATGCTAGATTTTGCATTTTAATGCTATTTTTCCTGCTAGGTGATAGATTCGTACTCTAATGCTAAGTTGGCAACACTGCAGTCTAGTGTCATTTTAATTTGTTTCCCTCACAAAGTTTTTTGGTTACGTCATCTTTCCGCTCTACTGTCGTGTGGTACCGTAATTAGCATGTATGAGCAAATATGTATTCACTGTTTATCAATCTCTATTTACCAACTGAGGTTATTTTCCGATTATACTTAATTATAATGCTATTTTTCCCCATTTACAGGTGTAAAATAGTAATATAATGTGGCATTTAGTCTCAGAAATTGCAGCGTGAACGCAAGCAGTATATGTATGTACTAACACACAATGTGCAGAAGCAAACACGGCTCTTTTCGGTTTGCGGGCCCCTCGAATTTTTATGCTTTTTTCGCCAACGTATGTATATTGGTGTGAAAAACACAAAAATGATAACCATTTTGTAAAGAAATTATTTATTAAGCTCAAATCCATTAACATTTTGTGAAAAAACTGCGGTTTCTCGGTACGTTTTCGCACGCAAACTCACACAGACAGGAATCTATCATTTGTCGGTGAGTGCCTCCCTCACGTTTTTTTCATTTTTAGACTATGCCATACATTCTCAATCATTTGAGTGTGTGCACCTGTTGCAGGGTCCACAAAGTTTACACTATGATTAACATTGAGGTGTTTGAAATTATACCCTTGGTTAGGTTAGGTTAGGAAAACTTAATGAATAATTTCTCCACAAAATTAAAATCATTTTCGTGTTTTTCACACCAAAATACATACTTTGACGAGAAGGAAACATTAAAATTCAATAGGCCCCCAAACCGAAAAGATCCGCAAACACGCAACCAACTATAAGATTGTTCATGAATTTTTCAAACGTCTTAAAATAGAAGAAAAATGCGAGATTCGTAATGTACGGCAATTTACATGCTAAATTAAAATAAAATTATTAGCTTCGTAATATTTTACGATTTACAAGCTAAATTAAAATAGAATTTTCAGCTACTTCTTCATTAAATTTACAGAAACTTTAAAATGCACTTTCAATTTTATTTAATTGGTAGGATTTTGCTAGCCTGTCATTTACATTGAGAAATGGAAATTGGGTCAAACTGTATAGGTTTTAGCTGTAAAAGTACAATAATTTTATGTTGCTACTGTGTTTAACTATTCATGGAACATAACTCTCACTTACTGACCGTACGTGACTCATCGGGAATTCAAAGTTATAAATTCAGTTAGCGGGCCTGATTAAACGCTGTAATTTAACAGTTAACTAGCTAATTTACTATGTATGAATAGGCTCTTTATTTTATTAGACTTTTACTTGCATGATTTATGACTTTAATTTTTATGATAAAATACGTATTATGGGAAAGTATCGGTAAAAAATCGGCCGGATTTTGCCGATACCGATACCAGTAAAATGACCGATACTTGCCGATACCGATACCGATACATCGGTACATCACTAGCACCTAACCTTTAGCTCAATTTCCTGGGAGAGCTAATTCCCAGAGAATCCATAGTTTCATCATCTCCCCAAGGGGACCTCACAAAAATTACACATTACCCAGGAAAATTGTTATGGTTACTTTTAACTCAAAAATAAAGGCATTTCAGTTTAAAAAATAAAGCACAGACCTGAATTTGTGTCATTTTAAACTACACAAGAAAATTTAAAAGAAAGTATACCACCAGAGATGTTCAAAGAGGAATAAATGATGTGTGGTGAAGCACTTCCAACAAAGGTCATTTAAGAAAAGTAGTAAACATTAGACACTTGAAAACCTTTGCTAGAGTTTCTAAATTTTTAGTAGACAGTCACGAACACTTCTGAAACCCCATCAGAATTCTGACAATGATAGACTGCAGGAACATTTTTCACTGAAGAAAAAGTAAATTTAGGTTCTTCTGTTCAATACATACATGCATTCCAAGATATGCTGAAAAACTATCATTTATATTTTATGACATTTATATTTTATGGCATTTATATTTTGTTCCATATACACATGCTTTCCAAAGTATTCTGAAAAGCTATCATTCATGTACAAGACAACACCAGCGAGCAATATGCAGCATTTTATAAGTGAATAAAAAAAAAGAATTTAAGGAGAAACTAACCTCAAGTTTGGTGCAATGCGGTTTCCTGACGACACAAATACTGCCCTCTTTGCGACTCAAATCTTGCTTTCTTTGGGGCAACTGAGAGTAGCTACTTTCAACTTCCATTTCTTCATCATCATTGTCATCTTCATTTTCAACAACAAACTCATCTTCATCATCATCACCATCATCATCATCCTCATCATCATCATCATCATCTTCCTCTTCTTCATCATCATTATCATCATCATCATCTGCTTCCTGCTCATCGTTATAATCATCTACTTCATCTACAATACATGAGCTATCTCCATCTGGATCAAAACTATTAAGTTCAATGGTAATTTGATCAGGTGATAAACAAGCTTCTTCTTCCTCATCTTCACCATTATCTTCTTCTAATTTAACACTGAAATTTTCTATATCCATTGTTCTGTAAAATAAAATTGCAGAGTTTAATGCAATTTTGCATCAGTTAAAGAGAAGAACATTTTCATACATTCATGGCTGCTAATATATAAAATTGAATATAACGGTCAAAGCAGTATTACACCAGTTCACATAGAACAATTTCTAAAACTTATTGACTATAGACAAGCATAATCAAATCACATATTTATACTTACCTAAGAAAGAACTTTTACAAACATTCTATTTTAATGAACTATAACTATAGCATTGGTAAGGACAAAATAATCATCTTAGTATACAGATGATTAAGCTACAATTAAATTACCATAAATCTAACAAAGGTCAGAAAATATATATTAACTTAATACAGTCATACCTCATCTTACAAAATTAATTCATTCCAGAAATGATTTTTGTAATGTGATTTTTTTGTAAGTAGAGTTGCATTTTACATGTAAAAAGTCTAATTTATTCCAAGGCATCCAATACTACTTCCTAAACTCTTTAAAAATCATAAAAATGTACCAATTTTGTATATGTGTTAAGAGTAAAAGATTATTGTTATTAAACCATTCAACAAAGAATACCAAAGTTGTAATGAGAACACTGAAAAAAATTACAAAACAACAGTAACTCTGTCCTTTACACGTGTTAGAACTCCGTGACAAACGAGGGTCAAAGACACAATAAAAGCATCATGGGTATCATAGTACTGCAACTTCCTCCTAGCTTCCTAGTTGGGAGATAGCCAATGGGAAAGCAACTCTCGCGTGCCAATTTCAAAACAATATATAGGATTGTACATTTTGGGGGATTTGGACAGCTGGGAAGCCAAGCAGGCATTTTTTAAATTTTTGAGATTTTGCATTTTCTAACTTGAATTTTTTTATGTATTAGAAGATAAAAATTTTATGTAAAGGTATTTTGTAATTTCAACAATCTGGTAACAATCATACCAGTTTTATTCCCTGCCAACAAATAGCATTACTGATAAGTCAGAGCACCAAACAGCTGATAATTATAAACACAAGTTATAACATTTTAGTTTGGATTGCTTTCATTTTTACAAATTTATTTTGATGCATTGGTAATAATATAATGATATGATCAATATTGAATTTAATGTTTTCAACATTTTTTATAATTTTATCACAAAATTAAAGTAATTAGAGACATTTTAAGATGTTTTACATGAATGACATTGTGCTTGCAAATGTTTAGTTTTGAGATATAGCATAAAGAACGTTCAGGTATGAATAGCATTAATGGCAGTTTTGACATGGCTCATCCGTCTTTTGCGGACGCAAACCACATAAAGATTCTTCACGGGAGATATAGGCCTTGGTATGGTTAAGTCAAGTGAAGTTATTTTAGATTTATTTAGGTTAGTTTATTTAACTAACCTTACCCTACCTAGTGTTATATCAAAACCATATTTCTGCTTACTTACCTGTTCATTTGTTCAATTTTATAAATGACATCTCTATAACTTCTAAGTTAAATTTCTTGAAAACTAAACATTTGGAAGCACAATGTCATTTTTGTAAAACATCTTTAAGTGTTCTATATTATCCATATATGGCAACAAAATTATTGAAATCTTTGACAACAAAAAATTAAATATTTACCAATAATACTAGCAAGCAAATAGAGATGTATGGAGTTTAGGGTAGAAAAAATTACTGAACGTTAGCTGGGTTAGTGACAATCAGAGAAAATAAAGCCTAGACCTATGGGAGGTTTGAAACATTGCATACAATACATTATATACAAGGTAATTTTTTGAGCTAAAATTTTGGAATAAAGCAAGTCCCTTTAACCCTTATATCATTAAACATGTTTTTTTTTTCAACTGCAGTTACAGTACACTCTTTTTCCTTCTGAGTAAGCATATTTTCACCTCCTTGCAACATAACAACAACTTCATTCATATCATTGATTGCCTTTCCTACAATCATGCCCATTTCTTTCACTTCTTTCCCTGTAACCTAAGACTTGTGCAATATCTACTTTTATTTATAACATATATATGTATTTTTCCCCATACTATCATCACATATTCCAATTTCCGGTGAGGCTCTTTTTTGCGTTTTTCTTATTTTATCCTGCTTAACATTTCTTTTGTTTCATTTTTGTTACTTCAGTGCATGTAAATCCATGATTCATGCATCTTTACACTTGCATTAGCACTCCAGTCCTACATCCTATTCATGCACATTACTCTTCCTTGCCTCCATTTGATAATTTATACATTCAAAACTACCATTTGCTTTAACCTGCTTTAACATCTACCACTCAGTTGCCACTTGCATCCTTCTATTTCTCTCCTCTTTTCTTACACTTGATTATTCAAAATCTATAACTCCGCCTTTGCAGTCTTATTCTCTAGTCTCTCCTTGCATTCAAGTCAATCATACACCCCCAACATGTTAACACCAACTTTCTTATTTTTTTCCAACTCAATTCACTCCCACAAATCACTCCACCTTATATGTCTTACATGTCTTGCACTCAATTTACCTTGCATTTCTACTTGAGCAGTAATTCTTATTCTTACCACAAGCTATTCTAACTTCTACACAAAGAAACCAGCACCCACAAGTTACATAATAAGCTAAATGCTGTTGTCGGAACAGTTTTTAGTTTGTTAATTTATAAACAAAATAAAGCATCATTCCCCTTCTGAAAAACATGAACAAAACTCAATTCTGTTGAAAAATAAACTGTATTCTGATTAGCATCAAATTCTTTCTTGCAACATCCGCGGTTACAGACTAAAGTTAACGTACATGTAATTGTAGCACGACATAGATAATATGGACATTAAATATAGGTTTTTTGATGAATAAATCTATTAGATATATCTGATAAAAATATTAGGATTATTTAAAAGAATTTTTCCTTGGTGTCTTTTTTTTTGTAAAAAAAAACCCACGTGTTACCTCGAGGCTGAACTTAAGGGCCGTTTACTGTCTCGCCTCCCGCTTTTTGGCGGCGAGAAACTTCCAGAACTAACTGGCACAGAACATAGTCTTT
>JACJUY010008801.1:1891-29588 GCA_014220935.1 Platorchestia sp. MABIK | reverse complement strand
TAGGAGTACATTGCCCTCAATCAATTTTCGACTAGTGACATGGGTATTACAATACTCGTGTGTGTGAATCATTTATGTGTGTTAACTTTAAGATGTTTTAAAAACCAATGATGGTAATTTTGTACCATCTCTATTGGAAATAAACTGTTTTTCTTTTTCTGTGTCTGAGTGTCATGTCTTTCCCTGAGGGGAAAGACATGTGGAACAAAACATGTAATCTTGAAGACGATGGAAAATATTCGATTCGACCAATTAAACTTGCAAAAAGAAATTGAAATACAGTTTAATAAACTCGTGAAAAACTGCGCGTAGGGAATAAGTTAGTAGTTACAACTCTATTAATTGTAGGCTAATTCAGATGACGCAATGATACTCAACGCAAAAAGTGTGAAACTACTCGCGAGATTAAACTAGTACACATAAAAGATTGCAAATTTAATAAAAAAATAATTAATAGATGCCCACAATACAGCACTCTTGCGCCGAGCTCTTGTTGCACCACGTACAGTTGGAAAAATATCGAACGTTCTGCTTCAGCAACTACAGACTGTAAAGATGAAATTAATGTCACGAGTTTGATCTGAAACATGAGGTTTCGTATGACTCGTGTCTTGAGGTGAAGGAATTTCAAATTGGTCGAAGATTAAGAAAGAAGCTCAACTAACTTTGATGAAAGCAAAAATGTAGGATTAAAATGAAATTTTAACCAGCCTTTAAGGGGATTTTATTCCAGAACAACTTAAACTTAAAAAAGGCCAATTCAAAACCCATTACAATTTGTCCAACTGGAAGACACACTGACGCTGACTTTGGCCAACACCAGGGACGTTACGAATCTCACAAAATCTAGCAGTAGCCCACAGATAGAACAGACCATGCATCATTCGTAATCACTCCTAGATAAAAAACTGCAAAATAAAACCACATACATGAAAACTCAACATTAAGATAGCATGCAAAGATATGTGTGTATTGGTGAGAAATTCTCAACAAAAACAATGCAATTGGTCATGCAGCAGCAACACTTTTTTTGTAAACCACGAAAGTGATTAATTTGTTCATAGGCAATGTCTGTAACTTAAGCCTGTGAAATAAACTGATGAACAAGTTTGTCTCGCCCACTCACGGTCGAAACAAAACGCAAAAATTTGACGAATTCAGCTGGCACAATCAATTCATTTTTTTATCGCCTGCAGCATCACTGTCGCCCGCAGCGAACTCTGCATCCTTTTCCAGCTGCGCCAACTCGGCGGAAGTGATGGTGGAGTCAAATACGGCGGTTTCTTCGTCTTCGCTTGCGCTGCTTCCCGGGGCAAGTCCATCCGCGGCATCAAGCAAGCTGCCATCGCTCCCATGGATGCCGGAGTCCCGCTCGCCACTCTCCTCAGCGCACTATTTAAAATAAAACAAGAATTTCAGATTTTACTCAAAAAAGTGCGTAGCCACAACAGTCGAGTGCGGTTTTACATATAGTACGCAAACAGAGTTTAAAGAACTGATGCAGTAGCACAGTCTTCATTAGCGCTTTGCATCAATTACGTTTTTGAAACGATACAAAAAAAAGTACAATAAACAAGATTGTTTAACCATGTACAAAGACAAAACTTCACACAACTGGCGGAAACTCGATGAATTTTACTGGAGAAATGCGTATTCTGTTTTAATGAATAAGACTGATTTCATACGCCATTGCTCAATATAAAACATGAAAAAAAAACTGAAAAACATGTTAGAAGTGATAGCAAGAGAACGAAAATCTACGTGCACATGACGGATAAAAGAAACTCGGCATAGTAACACATATCACCCCGTGCAACGTAGTAGTGATATTAACAGGCGAAATTTTCTTAGAATTCCTTCTAACAAAATTTAAAAGCGAAGAATAAAATTCTAAACATTTTGAACGTTTCGGGATAAATTCCATCATCAGCTGAAAAACACACATGAAAGTAAATTGGATTAATTATAGAAACCAACGGTCCATGAGACTATAATAAATTAGATAGAAATGCACAGTGGGAAGGAGCTAGACATATCCTTTAGTGCTGTTCAACCCTTTAAAATATGCAGAGATTCTAAAATACGTGCATCAGTGAAATTTGACCCCTGCCCTATAATTGAAAAATTATTGTTGGAGATTATTGAATCGCAGTTGTCTGCGTGAACACGGATTGCAGAATGGGGTGGTTCTCCTAGCCTTGATCCTGTGCGGTAGCTGACTCCCCTATGCTCAGCCATTCTCTGTCCTAGGGTACGACCGGTGCAACCGACGTACCTGGATGCACACTGTGCACAACAATATTCATAAACAGTTGAGGATCGCATCGTAACGGGAAGTTTCTCCTTGAAACAGAAAAATGATCCAATAGAAAAATTGTTCACAAAAATAACATGTAAATTAATTTTGAAATATTTAACAACAAAAGATTTTAGCTCTTCTTTTAGTTTTTCGGATTGAGCACCGAAATATGGAAGAGAAATGTAAAGTTTGTTATTAGGGTCATCGGTGGTCGGATGACTACTAAGCTTTTTGGACAAAAAGACTGCTTCAACTGGAACTCGAATAAAGTAACTGGATATACATTGTTAACGAAAAGTTTTTTAAGAGTTTCAAACTCAAAATGCATGACATTAAAATTGGATGAAATCAAGAAGGCACGATTCAAAAGCGTCTTGATGCTATTCAATTTTAATTTAAAGGTACAATGACTAAAAAAACTCAAACCTAGTCTGGAGAACGTTGATTTTCTATAAACAGATGTTTGAAATCTGCCATTCACTCTGCTGACCAAACAATCAAGGAAAGGAATATTGTTGTTGTTCTCACCCTCCATCGTAAATTCAATCGAACTATGCTTGGAATTCAAATACTCAAGGAATTGAGATGCATGAGCTTGTTCTTTGAAAAGCAATGAACTGTCCTCGACGTACCTTTTATAAAACACTGGTTTAAAATCAACAGTACAGTCGTCAAACCAAATTTTCTCGTAATTACACATGAAGATGTTAGCAAAAGTAGGCCCTAACGGCAACCCCATTCCCTCATTCAATAATTTTTCAATCATAGGGCAGGGGTCAAATTTCACTGATGTACGTATTTTAGAATCTCTGCATATTTTAAAGGGTTGAACAGCACTAAAGGATATGTCTAGCTCCTTCCCACTGTGCATTTCTATCTAATTTATTATAGTCTCATGAACCGTTGGTTTCTATAATTAATCAATTTTACTTTCATGTGTGTTTTTCAACTGATGATGGGATTTATCCCGAAACGTTCAAAATGTTTAGAATTTTATTCTTTGCTTTTAAATTTTTAATAAATTTGCGTTATCGCCAAATAAAAGATGTCCTTCTAACAAGTAGAATCTGAAAACTTGAATTGATTGATTATAAATTAGTTTTAGCCTCCCTTTACCACAAGAAAGATGTTCAAAGAGAGGAAGGATGATGGCACCATTTATTCTGGAGTTAAGGGAACGTGGAATCTATGAACAAAGGTTGTTTTCGCATAGGATCCCGTGCGCATAGAAACAGAAAGATAAAAAGGAAGGTTATGGAACGAGATGAAAGTTGAAGAAGAAAAACAGAGGTGCAGAAAAAGAAGACAGCAGTGAACCAAAAAAAGAAGGTCCTTTACAAAATGAAAAAAAAATCTATTTCAACGAAAAGAAAGCCTACCTAACTCAGCTCAGAACCTCACATTTCCCCCCTGGGAGCGCTAATTTTCATTGATACAATAATTGTATCCCCCTGAGGGGGTGAAAACTTGTATCCAATTTTGAGAGGGGTTTAATTTATCCAAACGGTTAAGAAAATGCGACGTAAAGCAGAAGCGGTGAAAAGCTAATAAATATTTAAAAATAGTGAATCAACATAACGGTGAATTGTTATCGCAATGTACTCACATTATCTGGCAGTTCGTACGGAAACTTGCCTTCCGAGTCCAGTTTTCTACTGAATGAAGCAGCCCGAGCAGCTAAAGTACGACGCTCGCTGCTCTCAGGGTTCCTGAAAGTCAATAATAAAATATACAAATATTAGAAAAAAAACAACGTTACCCCTGAAAATTTTTTGCTATGCTTCCAGATAATCCATGATAGAACGAACAAGTTCTACATATCATTACTCCAAAACATTATTTTATACTGCTTTCAAGAACACAAAAAAGTCAAGCCATGACATGGCTGTACATTTGAGTTATTTTTCAACTAAGTAATGAAGTTCAAGAGAAAATGAGCATGAATAGTTTGATATTGTGAAATGCAAGGTTTTCATGCGATAGCCGCGATCTCAGACGTCAGTGAGTGTGCTCAATTGCAGCAGTGAACGCTGAGTTGGGGGCCCTGACAAGAGATCTATGCAGTGGGCTGAAAGATATTTGAACAACCGTTGTATGAAATCACAAACCTGAAGGAAACTCGACGACGCTTGTGGGTCCATATGTACTTGTCGAGCTTCGTGAAGCGATATTTGAGCTTGAAGCGCTCCTTTAGCTTTTGGGGTATGGTGGCAGCGGTGGTGAGGCTGTTGCCCAAGAACAGTAAGAAAAACAAAGCACTCAAAGTGCCCACCTGCTCATCGGATGAAGACAGTTAAACAAGTGCGAGTAGTCAGTTATTATTACCCAGAGTAATAAACTAGCATTACTATTTCATTCCTGCATCGAAGAAAGAAGTTTTGCGACCGATAACGAGCAAGATGTGGACAAAAAAAAACCTTCAGCTCGCAATAAGTCTGTATTTTGGCTCGTTAAGATAAACCTTCAATGGGTAACACTGGGCGCCAGGAAAACTAATATACTATATCTAGATTAGATTACAAGTTAGTTTAGGCCTCTTTAACCACAGCAAAAATGTTCGGAATGGAGGAAAAAAGCACCATTAAGTTTAGAAATAAGGAATCTATGCACAAGGTGTATCCCTACACTACGTGTGCGTAAACAGCATATTGGAAGATGAAAAAAAAACACAGATAAAAATTGAAGAGAACAGTATAGGGTGCTAAAAAAGGAGAGCAGTGAACAGATAAGATTTGATACGTAACAAAATGAAACATTAATTTATATTATACTTCAAGAATTTCTAACCACAATAAACCAGAACCTAAGAGAGGAAAGAGGAAGGCGCCATTTAGTATGACTCGTAACGAGGGAGACAAAACACCTACTTCATTGCATGAACTTCACCATTTTTCTCCTTTCTCCGTGAGTGGACTATTTCCTTCGGATCAAATAGTTGTATTCCCCTGAGGAATCCCGGTAAGCCTATGAAAGGTCACATAATCAGTTTCATTGATTTCTTATTGCTAAATTCAATTCATAAATAAACCTCTATATTAAAACAAAAAACGATCATTTTCCGACACCACCAACGCTTACAATTCAACGGTTGGCGTCAGAACATATTTAAATTAAACATCACTTAACAAGAAGATACGAGTTATACTTACAATGCGACATTGTCTCACAAAGTTACCATGTGGTAATAATTCACTCGTCCAATTTTTATTTGCTGTCTCTACACTACGCAGGGTACCAATGCAGTACACGTGCCACATCATTACACACAGTACATCTTTAACAGCGGACCTAACGTTCTTGATAAGTTTTGTATACAAATAAAAGCCACTTTCAGCTTCTTTGTATGTAATATGGTACCATTCTTCATTCTCTTCAACTTTCTTACCATGCATTCGATATTTTCTTATTTGAATAAACGCCCATTTTCTATTTATTTGTATTTCCTGGCACAATTTGGAACGTTTTCAGTAAGGAATTTTGTACGATCGCATAAAATGCAACAACCATTGCAGCTGAGGCAGTGCATTGCTCTCAGTTACAACATGTGTGTGACTAAGAGAGGTTTATGCTAGTGTTGTGTTATTATTTTCACTGCAGCTTGTTCACATTGTATTTTAATTTTTCATTTATCCCAGTATCGATATTATTTTAGGACGTTTCCAAATTTTGTTCGTGAAGAAGTAATTAATTGTAAAATGCCGAAAAGCAGATTAGATTATTAGATTATTAGTTAGTTTAAGCCTCCCTATCCTCAACAAATGAGATCCAAAGAGAGGAAAAAAGAAGGCACCATTAAGTATGGAGTTAAGGGAACGTGGAATCTATGCAGAAAAGGCATAGAAACAGGAAGATAAGAAAGAAGCCCATGAAACAAGATCAAAGTTGAAGAAGAAAGTAGAAGGTGTTGAAAAAACAGGACAGCAGTGAACCGAAAAAAAGTTGGTCCATAACAAAATAAAAACCTATGTTATTTCAACAAAAAGAAAGCCTACCTAACCTTTAGCTCGGGCCCTCACATTGTCCCCTTGGGAGCGCTAGTTCCCATAGACACAATAGTTGTATCCCTCTGAGGGGGCCGAAAAGCAGATGCTATTTCAGTTTTTAAAATTACAAAAATTATAAAAATCTTCCTATTAGCATATGCTTACTCAAAAACTGTAGAGTAATCAGCAGATAAAAATAATAATGATACAGTAAAAATGAATATAACTATGAAAGAACCAAACAACATTCACCGTATATTAGAAAAGCGCAGAAATGTCTATTTTTAATACATGTTAACTTGACGTAAAGACTAGGAAGTAAACAAAACAAAGAGATCAATATGATGTACAGAAGTACTACGCATTGATGAGAAAATGAACTAATATTTCATTTATTAACATTCGAATTAGCTAATTAAATTTTCATTATCGATATTGATAACTTAACCTAAAAACTAGAAGTTCGTGGGTCTCAGAACATAGCTTCAGGTTTCCGCAAAGATTAGTCACCAATCAATACATCATAACATAACCTAAAGACAAGAAAAAATCGTTATAAGGAAGAACTGGTACAGCGTATAGCCACATAAGGAGTGTACATAGTTGCCACTCTGTGAGTACAATGTATTGCATAAGTTGAGCTGCATGCAAGCAATTTGCAGCGCATTTATTACTAGTTTCTACTGCCTATACTTTAATTGAAGGGGAAATAAACGAGACAGAAATAAACAGAATGAATTTGAAATGCTTTTAATGACTTATTCATGATTTCCAGCTGTGAAATTAGCATTATCAGTCCTATATGCATTATATTTCGTACATGAAGTTATATACATGTACACGAACCCACAATGACCTGATGTCATTGACAGTATTAGGTAATGGATACGCTGATACAATGACACATCCGCTCTTTCGTACTGTGAACAAAATAATCAACAAAAGCACTTCGACTCCACCCTAAAACATGCGGCTCCGACTCCACACTCCGCAACCATGTCGTTAATTCAGTATTATTTTATCACTGCGTGACTCACTACTAGTGATGCAAAAAAAAGCTTTATTTGATGGCATTTTTTTGCAGAAAAACATGTTTTTTATTTTTTTTGCACGCACCCTATTTGTTAAGTATATGTCTCGTTTTTTTGGACACATAAAATATATTGATATCCATGTTTTTTAGTCATGATTTTTTTGTAATAAAAACATCAAAAGGAAACCATGCAGTAAAAGTGGTGGCAGATAACCCACAATTACCTAGAGGAGTGAAAGAGGAACAGCAGGAGCCCCGGAACTTACATTGATGGAGTCAAAATTCAGGGCTTACTATCTCTACTATGTCTGATTCTATTTTTATGTGACCAAAAAAATGAGACATAGTAGAGATGGTAAGCCCTGAATTTTGACTCCATCAATATAAGTTCTGTGGTCCTGCTGTTCCTCTTGACTCCTCTAGGTAATTGTGGGTTATCTGCCACCACTTTTATTGTATGGTTTCCTTTTGATGTTTTTATTACAAAAAATCATGACTAAAAAACATGGATATCAATATATTTTGTGACCAAAAAAAACCTGATTTTTCAACATCTTTTTTACTAAAAAATCATGGCTAAAAAAGCATGGATATTGATATATTTTGTGACTAAAAAAAAACATGCTGTTTTTAAAAAAACCTTTTTATTACAAAAAAAATCATGACTAAAAATCATGGATATTAACCCCTTCCCAACAATTTTTTTTTTTAAAAACGTTTCTTTTTCAGACTAATTATTTTATTTTGGTTCTATATAGTATTTTTGATGCTGGTTATGAAAACAGTTTGTAGTTATTTTTTCTTCCCATTTTTGCGGTTAACTTTTTATTTTGAAAATACCTTTGTCGGCAAAAACGAGTCACCCCCCTCCTCCTCCTCACTTGTCGAGAAATAGTCATTGTCTGATGAACTGGCAGTTATCAGAAGTATTCAAGCTTCTGAGAGAAGGTTCATGTTTACTATCTTCCGTTGAACTAGACATTTGGGGTGTAACACTTCAAAATGCTACAAAAAAATGAATGCAAATGTGGATGCAAACAACACCCATCCGACGACAATGGCTGTTGGAGCAAGTGTAGTAACCATGTCCCTGAAATCCCACAGCTCTACCCTATCGCCTGTCAGGTGTACGATTTGACGACAATACTCGTTTCACACGGAGAATGGCTTACAAAGGCTTAAAATTGACGAGTATATACGTTTGTAGCTGGTTTTTGAAGGTAAAGTTTTAGACGAATATACTCGTCGACGACTGAAAAAAGAACATTTTGTGAAGACGAGTATACTCGTTTCTGCCGGGGAAGGGGTTTATATATTTTATGTGACCAAAAAAAGAACCATGTAATTTTTTTAAAGATGTTATTTTACAAAAAGTCATTAATATCCATATTTTTTAGTCATGATTTTTTGTAAAAAATAACATGATTTAAAAAAACAGTATGGTTTTTTAAAGGTTTTTGTGGGTTAATATCCACATGTTTTAAGTCATGATTTTTTGTAAAAAAAAAGATGTTCAAAAAAACAGCATGGTTGTCTTTGATCACATAAAATATATTAATATCCATGTGTTTTAGTCATTTTTTTGTAAAAAAAAGTTGTTAAAAAGAAACAGCATGTTTTTTTGGCCACATTAATATTAATATCCACATTTTTTTAGTCATGATTTTTTGTGAAAAAGATGTTTTTAGAAAAACAAGCATGGTTTTTTGGTCACATAAAATACATTAATATCCATGTTTTTAAGTCGTGATTATTTTGTAGAAATAACATGTTTTAGATTATTCATTAGTTTTAGCCTCCCTACCCGCAGCAACAAATGCGATCCAAAGAGAGAGAGAGGGGGGGGTGATGAGCACCATTCAGTATGGAGTTGAGGAAATGTGAAACCTACGCTGAAAGGCAATAGAAACAGTAAGTTGTGGAAGAAGATTATGAAACAAGACCAAAGTTGAAGAAGAAAGTAGCAGGTGCTGAAAAACAGGACAGCAGTGAACCGAAAATAGGTGTTCCTTAACATAACAAAAACATTTTATTTTAACCAAAAGAAAGCCTACTTAATTCTCAGCTCGGGCGACATTGTCCGCTTTTTTCAAAACAGCATGGTTTTTTTGGTCACATCTCTATCAATGGCCGTAAGTAAAGATATATTATTACAACACACCATTTGGGGAGTTGAAGGTGATTCACATGCATTGTAAAATAAATGAAGTATCAAAACATGAAACCTCAGAAAACAAAAAGTTTCATACAACCATAGAAAACCATGAATTGCGCAGCATGCTGTTTTATTTCATAATCTGACTTGAAAACAAATAATGTAATGTGGGTCTTTTCTTTGCTGAGTTTTTTTTAGACAAAATATTAAAAAAAATATATCCAGGTTTTTTTAACCGTTTTTTTTTGTAAAATAACATGTATTTTGAAAAAAAAAACAGCACGGCTTTTTTTGAGTCACATCTCTACTCACTACCCCGAACAAAGGCAATTTCATGCGAGCAAAGAGAAGGGGTCATTTAGTGTGGACTGTAGAAAATAAGGAATCTATGCACAAGGTTGGTTCCCACATAAAATACCCTGGGCAAAGAAACAAGTTAAGAAGGAACAGAAGTCAAAGCAAAGATAGCAGAGAAGATATAAAAAACTAAAAGATGCAAAGTGGATACAAAAAAGAGAAGTCCTAAAGTTATATAAAAGTCGCGAAGTAAACTCATTATCTTCCGCAGGAGCGTCAGTCCTCATAGCATGCGATAGCCCTTTCGAACTAACCTGAACCTTTACCTATGTCCCTTGAAGAGAATAAATGTAGAAAATTCATAATGGATGCACCAAACCTACAATTCAGCACACTTAACCCGTCAACAGGAATCGAGAGCACAAAGCAGCATTAGCACTACCCTGAAGGAATGAAGATAGCTGGGTAAGCAGCTCGTGCAGGCATCAAGAACCACTCGCAATAATTGAGACCTAAATTAGGTACAAGAGGGTCACTAAGCACACATCACTAAGTGATTTGAAAAATGAACAAGGGTAAATCTAGGGTATCAAAACTCCACCATGTTTAATAAAGTATTATAACCAGCAAAAAATACAATGAATACCATATTGAATATTACCCTCTGTTCTTATCTAAATGACAAACCTAACATGCACCAATGTTTTAAAAAAAAAAATTTCTAGAATTAGAATTGAGAAATAAAATTGAAATGGGTACTCACATGCCAGTCAGCAGACGGGTTGCTCATAAGATTATACAGTGTATAAGCATGGTAGAGTTCCCAGAAGTACCCAATGAACAGGAAAGGTAGCAGAAAACTCAAGCCACGCCACATCCATGACTGGAATCCTTCCACTGTTATATCCATGTTGTGACTTTGGCCCAAACACTTGAGTCTGTAGAGGCAGCCACGCTGATACATGAACTGTAAGTACTGCACAAAACCTGCACAAAGTTTAACGAAACATCAGATTTAAAATGAGCCAGCACAAAATCATCTTATGCAGAGTACCTGATCATATTTCATTGGGGACAAATTTCACATTTTACAAACTTAAACAAAAAACATCTTTTCATCTGCATAACAGCAACAGAAGTGAGCAAGTAAATAAACCAATAATGATTATTCAAAAATCATGATTCATAATTGCTTGTGATTATTCCTAACATTACTATCATTACAACAGAAAGTACAACTACTAATGCTACTACCAGTACAACTATTTATTCCATCCACAAATATAGTCAACGTAAATTCGGATGAGAAAACACAGCAACAAACGTGCATGGGAAGCACAGTAGGAATTACCTCAGTCGAGAGTACCAGGGTAAGTAAATGTATTCTAGATGTGCACTGATCAAATATAAGTTTAAATATAAGTTTACAACAACCGTTTTCTTGCTCTTCTAAAAAGGGCGGCTTTTGTGAAAAGTGTTGTTGTTTGCACCCGTAAATTTAGATGGATGACCATACAAATTGCGTGAAAATGTAAAAACGACAACTAGATGGAGCGAAGTCACGTTGAATTCTATGATCTAATTCAATCATTATTGAGAAAGTTTGAAGGGAAATGTTGACATGAAAACAGACATCACTGTACAAGTTTAGGAAAGAAAAATTAACAAGACTTGAGGGGATTCATTCATTTTAACAAGTGGAAGAAATAAAATGCACAATTTATAAAATGGAAGAGTGGAACAATATATAGATAATAGAAATTAAAAAGGCCTGTAACCGATACAAATAAGTAAAATGAAACAAGGAAACCCTGAGGTGCAAGATACAGTGTTCCCTTGCCCTTTCCCGGATATTCTTTGACGGCTTCACCACTTCGCGGGCTCGGCCGATCCCACATGTATTTACTTATATATATTTAATAATAAGTATTAAATCTTAAATCTAGC
This sequence comes from Platorchestia sp. MABIK, assembly GCA_014220935.1. Taxonomy (NCBI): domain Eukaryota; kingdom Metazoa; phylum Arthropoda; class Malacostraca; order Amphipoda; family Talitridae; genus Platorchestia; species Platorchestia sp. MABIK. The sequence goes on along the minus strand of JACJUY010008801.1, from coordinate 17,874 downwards.
ATTAGATCCCATTAAAATTTTACAAATAAATTTAATTAATAGTGTAAGGGTAAAAACAAGTATACTTTTAGATATAAACATACATTTGAGTTTAAAAAGCGTAAATAACGAAACAGAACCAACTGGAAAGGCTATAGATGTACGCGTTGTGCGTCTGCGCAGGCTACGCGAGATCAGCTTTATGGCGTAGTGTGTGCGTGCGCATCCTTCACCCCATGTGCCTCCTTCACCCCATGTGCCTCCTTCACCCCATGTGCCTCTTGACTCGTTTAAACGCCGGCCACTCAGGCACAGGTGCTAATCGGTCCGCGCACTCTGTCTCTGTATCAACACCTGTCCGCCTCCGCTCCTACCAAGTAAACATAAACCGAGACGAAGTGCGTTCATCCAATCCTCCAAGCAGACTACCCCCTAGCGCCACGGTTGGGCGTGATAGCAGCCATGTGCAAGACGGGCTATGTTTGGTGCAGAAATGAAAGACGGCCAATGACAGGAACCCATTTTGATATCTGGCTTGTGATTGCTGATTTCAATATTTCATACCTGGTGAATCTCTCAGTCTGTTTGAAACAACGTGCTACGCAGTTCAGATCGTTTTACGCTGTCTCGTGATCTTTTTGTGTGTAACTTAATTTCAGCAATAATGAACAATATTGTAATGGGATGGTTAAACAGTTGTACAGGGAGGGTTTTAAAAGCCTAAATGAACATAAATATGTACGTGAAAATCGGCGATCCCACCTCGCGGAAATTCTTCTTTCGCGGGGTTTTCGGAACGCATCTACCGCGATACACGAGGGAACACAGTACGGTGAATGTAAAATGAAAGAGTTATACTTGAGTGTTACATCAGTGAGTAACTACACGATCCATGTTCCGATAAAATAATGAACATCAATTGTACTATAGTGGACAGAAGCTGATGCAGAGGTACAAATCTTAGGTATAACAGTTTAGTTAAACTGTCGTATTCGAAATCAAATTGAGTTGAGTTGAGTTTAGACAAGCCTGTAAACTAATTGTATGATTTCAGGCACTTGAGTTGGCTGGACGTGAATTCGGCTAAAAACCGTTATCATTCAGTCAGCTGAAATTGGGAAACTTACAAAATAGGTCATCATGTAGATTATGTGCAGTTTTCACTGTTAACATTACTTCTGAAATGTCTGAAAAGCCCTTTAGCCCTGTTATCCAGAGAATATGCTTTTAGTCAGCACAGGTGTGCGTACCTACATTCTTCTTTCAACCATCTCCATTTCCGTTTCAGTCTGTTCGTGTCCTATTATATTTGTGCCAGTGCTTTTGGGACGCTTATAATTATAAGCCCTTGATTGCATGGAAAAGAAATGTGGATAGTGTCGTAAAAAGGATTTAAATGCTTCTCTGATAAATAACTTGAGCCTCACATTCGTGCCTTTTAACTCTACTTCCTTTTAATGTCCGAATGTTTGAATTTATGCAATGCGTTTCTGTGCACTACACGCATTAATAATCAAACAGCAGCCATTTTGATCAAAGACAGCATATAGTTTCATTTAAATATTTGGCAGTGACATTTTGAAGCTATAAAAGGCGTTAATTTAAGCTAAAAATTTCAGCAAATCTAAAATAAAATTAATAAAGCTGTTGTAAATAAATAATTTTCTACGCTTAAGCAATTGATTAGGTTAGTTTTAACCTCCCTTAACACAACGAAGACGTTCAAATAGAGGAAGGATGAAGACACCATTTATTTTGGAGTTAAGGGAAGGCGGAATCTAGGCACAAGATGCGTCTCCGTTACGATTCTCTGCGCATAGAAACGGAAAGTTGAGAAAGAAGATTAGGGAAAAACGAAAAAATTAAAGAAGAGAGTAGCAGGTGCTGAAAACCAAGACAACAGTGAAATAAACAAAGTTGGTTTTTAACAAAACAAGAACATTTCATTCTAACTAAAAGAAGGCATGGCATTCTCAGCTCGGGACCTCACATTTTTCCCTGGAAGTTCCAATTCCTTTTGATATAAGGGTTGCATCCCCCAGAGGAGTTCTAAGCTTAAGCAATTAACTAGTTCTGACATAGGCTAAAGCTTGAAAATTTTTATTAGATAAAAAATGTTAGTTCAAGCCTCTCCAACCAAAACATGAGTGCTGCAAAGAGTGGAAGGAGAAAGGCACAATTAAGCATGGAGTTGAGGGCACGGGCAATCTACGCACAAAAGGTGTTCCCACGCCAGACTAAATGCACAAAGAAACAATAAGTTAAGAAAGGAGCTTATTTAGTGAAAAAAAGTTGCAGAAAAAAGTCTGAGGTACTAAAATAAACAGCAATGAACCGCTAAAAGATGGTCCATAACAAAAGTAAAAAATTTTGTACCTGAGAAAAGGCAAGTCTACCTAACCTTTTGCTCAGGACCTCACATCTTCTCCCTGGAAGCACTAATTTCCATAGATCCAATATTCAATCCAATTTCCATAGGTGAATCTCTCTGAAGGGTATCAATTTGACTACTGAAATTTTGTGAGCCTGGTCTTTACAACTTGTGACACTTCCGAATAAATAACACTTTCCACTGATAGTTTATGTAGGACAATTTCCTGGGGTTCTTTAGTTTTCAAGTCAGTTTCCTGTTCTCGTCGTTAAGTTAAGCTAGGATAATACCAGCCTTAGCAAAACTCTTCAATTAAGGGCTGTCCAAGTGGTCAATTCTACCTCTGCTTCTTCATGGCACTAGTAGCTAACTCTCAACTCTGGCGCCTGGTCATCTCTGCTCTCACCCCAGATTCGGCTAGAGATTGAAGGAAATAGGTATGAAGAAGTCACTACTAACGAACACTCAGTACCACGATTTCTGAAACTCATGGGTTCTCCTGCGCCGTAACGTTTGTGATAAATCGTTAATGAATCTTTGTTCTCCGCACGTACGATAATTCTCCTTGACATTGGTGGCTTTCAAGAGCTCCGCGATTCTTTACTTGAAGAGCTTTAAACTAATCATAGTTCACTATTCTAGAGAAATAAATTGAAAATTGATTACTGAACTATCGAATCTTGTTTTGCTCATGTCATCAAAAATATTATTTTTGACCTGTGAATGAGCTTACTGTTTTTCTTTCAATTTCCTAATTTGAACAAACATTTCATCCAAACTTATCTTGAACTGATCAGATCTTCATAAACCTAGCGTAGTCTAACCTAACCGTCCATGTTCTGTTAACATAATGGTAGGTAACTAGCAAATTGAACGGTCTCTTCATTGCCCGTTTGCTAAACAAAAGGAGAAATGTTCATCAGCAAATAGGTGACAATTACCATAAAAAAGGAAGCACTTCGAGCAAAAGAAGTACAAATATTCCCACTTGTAGCTATGCTGACACCAACTTTGGCTACAAATAATTTTCGGCAACTGATAGAAACCAAATGTAATTCTGCTACGATGCCGCCGACACTAGAGAAAAAGAAACTTTACCTGTCGATGCCGTTCTTTGGTTTTCAGTCCGAGAAGCTGAAGAAGGAACTACGCTCTCTTACAATGAAATATTTGATGTGTGTTGACCTCCAGATTATATTAGTGAACAATTTTAGAATCGGTGCTCTGTTTTCATTCAAGGATAAACTGCCTATGTCTATGCTCTCATCTATTGTGTATAAATATTGTTGCCCACTGTGTGGGTCTGTGTACGTTGGTTCAACCACGCGCGCACTAAGATGTAGAGTATTTGAGCATATTGGTAGGAGTTTCAGAACCGGTAATCCACTAAGCAAGCCACCTCACTCAGCTATACGAATTCATTCAAATCAGTGTAAATCTCCAGTTCTGCAGCAAGACTTTTCCATCTTAAGTTCTGCTAACTCAGTCACTGATTTACGTATTATCGAATCCCTCTTCATTAGCCGCTTAAAACCCGATCTAAACGATGTGCAATCGTCACACCCCTTAAAAATAGCTTCAGTTAAACATTTTACCGTTATATTTTTTGTGTAGTTTTTCTTCAATTCATAAATGTATATTTTTCCGTGTATTTTCTCAGACATCCGCTGATGATGACCTTAGTGGTTGAAACGTTCGCTTTTTTACAAAAATGTCTGTTGAATCAATAATTTGTTTTGCTGTAACCCAGTTCGCTGCACTACGAATGTGTTACTAATCTAATCAAAGTAAGAGTATTCAACTGCTCGGGATGAAAAACATCTTATCTATAAGCATAGATCAGCACAGCCTATCCAAAACTGCAGTCAATGTTTGGGTGATTTTGGATGAAAGATGCAAATACACTTTTGTACTAGCTAGGCAAATACCTCTCATCACACATTCCGGAGCACTAGAACACAATTACCATAAACAAAATGGTGTGTGTGTGTGTGTGGGTATTTTTCTAACTTGACGTTATGTGTGCAAGCTGATAGGTAGACAGACGTAACTCTCAGGCTTACACAAATCTAAGATACACAAAAATGGTCTATTTTAGGATAAAAATAAACATTATTTACACCCTCTAATCTGAGCCATTTTGTTCATTTACTTTCAGTATTACAAGTTATTCTCTCTCAGGTGGGTAACCATCATATTAGGGAAAATCTCAAGCAGTATTAGTTTTGACCTCATTCTGAATTTAACTGCTCTTTTCACTAACATAGTAAACTTTTAACAATTCTAATATGTAAGGATTTATTTTTTCGGAAGAGGTAAACAAATCAGAACTATCAGAAAATTTTCTTGAGCAGCCCATCAAACCAAGATTATGGGTTTTAGAAATATTACCAAAACTTTGACACTTTCCAGCACAGTAGATGTGTGAATTTCTTAGCATGATAATGACCCGCTACTGCTAGCATATGTATTTGTCATCCAACAGGACACCAAGCTTGACTAACAAACTAGGAGAAGGTAATAAAGGCATAGAAAAGCACCTGAACCTAATTAGAGTAACTTGGAAATCTTGCAAAAAAGTGGGTAGGTAGCCTGAGACACGAGAACAGACTCACTGATGTACACATTGAAGATCATAAACTGCGTCCTGAAGGCAAAGTAGCAGTCTCCCACGGGCCAGATGAGCATCACACCCGCAAGGACTGTCGAGATGAAATGATGGGCTCGCCACCAGCCTTTCATGCGCGAGCCATTCACCTGCACGAACAAAAACAATTTCTAACAAAGTTCTAAAAACTAACTCCAATTTTCGATATTCATTCAATTTCTAGGAAAATTCTTGGCATAAGCGAAGATCCTTTTATGAATCATTACCAAGTCTAATAAATCATAAATCTGATGTTTATATTATTAACTGTAGAAGCAACCTTTCTAGTATTTTACACTTTATTCATTCTATTTAAGGGGAGCTACTACCCTGTACTCTACCTAATTTACCAAATTTTTAAAAATTTCACTGTTTGCGTTTCTATTGCATCTAGAGGAACGAAAATGCTTACAGATATGTAAAATTTAATTCTGAACACATTTTTTTCTATAAAAATTTTTGATTTTCGCAATAGAAAAAAGTTTTTGTGCGAACATAAGAAAAAAAAATTTATATACTTGCGCAAAACTTTTCCCACTCTACAATTTTTTACGTAGAAGCGCGATTGTGGTCTCATTTGACGCGGAAAGACTGTAAAAATCTCGTAACGAAGGATTTTTTTGAATTTCGATTTAGAAAAAAATTTATTGTAACATTTGTAAAAAATTTCTTCCCCAGATAAATCCTAGATTATTTCTCTATTCACAGCTTACACATTTATATTGTAACTAGGTAAACGAAAATGAATACAGATATGTAAAATTGACTTCTGAACACATTTGCTTTCAAGAAAATTTTCGATTTTCGCAATAGAAAATCGCAATTGTTGGAAATGTGTACCAATAACTTTTTTCTAGTTCAAAATTCAAAAAATCCTTCGCTGCGAGGTTTCTAGTCTTTCCGCATCGAATGAGACCACAATCGCGCTTCTACGTAAAAAATTGTAGAGTGGGAAAATTTTTGCGAAAGTTCATATATTTTTTCTTATGTTTCCACAATAACTTTATTTCTATTTGCGAAAATCAAAACTTTTCATGGAATAAAATGTTTTCAGAATTCAATTTTACATATCTGTATGCATTTTCGTTCCTCTAAATGCAATAGAAACGTGAATAGTGAAGTTTGAAAAATTCGGTATATTACGTGAAGTACAGGGTAGTAGCTCCTCTTAAAGGTTATAGCTAATGCTATTATAATTTGAGTAGAAAACTAGTTACAAAGGTTGCTGGCAACTTTTACAGGAAGAAGAGCTCTGTGTTGACGAAATGAGGTGTGTCAACAATGTTCGTTATATTTCTCACTGTATAATCACACTATTATGCATTATTACACAATATTAAATTATCAAGATATGCTGAACAGGAATCTAGCAACTGTAGCTTCAGTATTCAGTTATGATGAAGTGTGACAAGGAAGAGGTGTGTGGCGTCGGGGAGGGGCGGATGTGGTGAGGTGAGGTGTGGAGTTGTGGCAGTGTGGATGGTGGTGAAGTTCAAAGTGTGGTATGGAGTAAAAGAATGATAGGTTGAGTTAGGAAATGTTGAATAATCTCACGAGATGAAAAATTAACTCTGAATCCTTCCATGGGCCTGGTTTATGGGCTGTTGAGCTCTTCTTTCTGTACATGTTGCCAGCAACCCAAAAACGAGTCTTCTACTCAAATTGCAAAAACGGCATAAGCTATAACCTTCATGTGGAATAAATAAAACGTCCACTACTGGAGAAGGTTGCTTTCACTGATAATATGAACATCTTTACACTTTGAACTTCTTAAAGGAAGTAATTCTTTCACTAGTGCATGTCCTGCCCTACTTCTTATTATTTTTTGCATTCATACACTTCTTTTTCCGTCGATATTTCAGCTTCAACTCGTTTTTGTGCTCTTGACATCATCATCAGGCATAGCTCATCTTTTATCATTTTGAGCCTTCAAGTATAAACTTTGAACTTTGTAGAGCCATCAGAAAATTGTTTGCTTTTAGAATAATGAAACTTATTGCCAAACTCTACACAAGGTTCTTAGTTCTACCTGCTGCCTCACTTACAGTTGTCTATCATCCATGTCTATCAGAGAGTCAAGCTCCGCAAAGAAGAAAATGTCATTCAGATATTTGTGCGAGTCAAAAGCAAACGAAATAGTGGATCTATTTTCCTTGAAAACAATTATTGCTTTTAGTATGCAAGAGCACATAACTAATGAAACAAAGTCATTGAGTAAAAGTTTATAGTGCATTGAAGTGGAAATCGGATTTTTGCGCTGGGCAAACTATCTATGCAGAAGAGAATAGAAAGAAATAAAAGAATGTTTCAGAAGGAACTTTTTAAACAAGCAAAAATAAAATTGCTGTGATAGCATAGCTCACAGTAACGTCAAAACCCATACTCTCGGTCACAAATTTAAAGAAGCCCATGAGGAATGCCTGAGCACTAAGAAGCTGGGAATGCCCTATTACAAAATGAAACATATTCAATAATAGAGACAGGACATTTCCCTCGCAGCTGACTGACTTCAATATGAACACTTACCTTCAGAATGCTTTCCCTGATGGTTAGGGTGCAATAGTACCACACAAGGAGAAACATGTGAATCACGTCCATGGTTCTGACAAAATAAAGAAAAATTTAAACTTAGAACTAACATAATTTTATTTGAGCATAAAACCGAAATGCCTACTTGAAGGTTAAAATGGAATGTAGTTCAACTCTCCCTAACTACACCTAAGGTGTTCTAAAGAAGAAAGAAAAAGGCACTTTTTAGCATAGAGTTTAGGGAATGAGAAATCTATATCGTATGTTTCCACATAAGATCTCCTGCACATAGATACACAAAAACGAAGGTTTTGAAACAGGATAAAAGTTGGAGAGAGTCATAGGTGCTGAAAAACTGGTCAGTAGTGAACCAAAGAATGATGGCATTTAACAAAACAAAAAATGAAACACTTTTTTAGAACAAAAAAAATCCTAACTATTTCTCAGCTTGGGACCTTACATTTTTTCACTGAAAGAGCTAATTCCCATAGATACAATGGTTGTATCTCTCTAGGAGGAGCAAAGAATAGAAGCTGAGGCCTATTTCAACTAATCTGAGCACACCACAGACATTCCTGTCCATTCTACAGTGGGTAGCTTGGGTTGATACTGGGGAGCACCCATTCATAATTGATGTTAAGACTATTAGAAAGTAAATTTGACACTCCCTAGCCAAAACAGCAATTTCAAGAGAACAAAAAAAGGGACCATTTAAAACATTTGGAATCTACATCCAAGATATATTCCCTAACAGGATACCCTGTGCTTTGAAAAGCAAGGTAAGAAGGAAGAAAATGGAAAGATAGTAATATTAGGCAGAAAATGCATGAAAACTGAAAGAAATGCAGTGGGCATGAGAGATACCTCTTGAATATGTATCTATAGCTCAAGTCCCCCAACAGTATCTCCGTAAGGGCGACAGTCCCCTCGGCATAGGATAAACAACTAGACCTATTCCTATTGCTCATCCTATGCCTCCATGTGGGCCAAAGTCTCCCAGAACACACCGACAAGGACAGCCACTACGAGAATACCTCCTCGAGTGTGGCTCAGGTAATGTGGCCAACACATTTCCAAGGGACACCATGTCTCCAAGATGCATTGAAAGTCGATGCTTCACTGCAGCCTTTGAGTTTGAAATAAAATTTTATTCCTAGGAGGGAGAATCTTATTTCCTTGATAATCAAACTCTCCCCATTGATTACTACTGACCTTCACGACAGAGTAGATTCACCTATTGTGTGTAAGAACAGAAAGTTTATATTAGCTTAGCTCACCAGAGTCACACACACACTGATGTGCACATTTAATAGCTTCTAAATTTTCATATTTCACCCCCCTCATTACACAGAGTAAAAAATAAATTTCAATTTCACTCTTCAGTAATCAACCAAACCTTTCAAATAAATCTATCAATTTATTGTTTCAACAGCACGTAACCTGCGCTGATCTACTGCACATTAGATTAGATTATATGTTAGTTTAAGCTGCCCTAACTGCTAAAAAGAGCGTATCAAAGAGATGAAGGATGAAGGCACCATTTAGTATGGAGATAAGAGAATGCGGAATCTAGGCAGAAGGGGCATGGAGACAGTAAGTTGAGAAAGAAGTTCTTGAAACAAGACAAAATTTGAAGAAGAAAGTAGAAGGTGCTGAAAAATAAGGGCAGCAGTGAACCAAAAAAAGGTGGTCCTTAATATAACAAAAAAAAAAGAACATTTTATTTCAACAAAAACCTAACCCTCAGCTTAGGCCCTCATGCATTTTCCCCCTGGGAGTGCTAATTCCCCTACATACAACAGTTGTATCCCCCTGAGGGGTGATCTACTGCAGTCAATTTGCACAAGATTCACTGATACAGGCATTTTCTATAGACTTCATAGAATAATGGTTATAAATTTTATACAGAGCTCCACACAAACCAGTAGGACATAATCTCTTCAACCCTTACCTGACATTTGTTAAACAGTTGATGAGTGAGATGCCAAATGCCAGAAGACTCATAACAAGCTTGAATTTCTCATACTCGTCCTTGTACCGGAATCTATTAATTGGAAAAGATGGGGGAATGGATGGCAGGTACAGTGAGCTAGTGCTAACTGCATGGAAAAAAGTACTATCACACTGGTAAATATTTAAAAGTTTGAAATGCACACAAAACAAATACAAGGCAGAACAGCTCATGCTTGCCAGTTCAATCCAGGCCTATTCCTATTACAAACTTTCACTCATCCCTAATGAGCATAAGTACTTTCTAGAAGTATTACACCCTCCGGTAAGAAATATTTCCTACACAAGGAGAAAACTCTCTGCATTTTAGTTTCATTTACCAAACTTCTATTTTGAGTGCAGTAAACAATTGTGCATAACGTGTTGAACACAAATTTTAACCTTTAATATATAATAGAGTAGAGTAGAAGTATATATAATTTTGCCTTTTTTCAGATTTTCAAAAGTTTTTAAATTACCCGCAGGATATGGCAAATTAAGATGATACCGATAGAAAGTGCACATATATCCAACAGACAAAAGATTGGACAGATTCTGAAAGAAGAGCAGTATTGCAGGCACTTCTTGAGAGATCTTCAGCCCCTCAGCTATTTCAATTCAATCCAATCCCGTCCCCTTCAAAAAGCGCCACATAACGTTAATGAATTAATTGTAGCAGTGACAGAGAGCTTCGAGGAATTTCAGAGATCAACATTTTCCTTACTTTGCAGCAGTCAATGGAACAGACCATTTAAAATGACTGTGGCAAAAATTACGGGCTTCAACATGTGTTGAAAGTACAACTAGAAAGAAAAGGAATTCTTCCAAATTCAATTCAAATCTGAGAAAGATAGAATAATAAATTAACAAGTATTGAGTAAATACAATGGCAAATGTTTCTTTTATTGATTTGTTTTTAATTTCATGTATTTAATTACAATGTAGAGTTGGTTGTTTGTTATTTATCTAATTAAAATAATTATTCATTGATGTTTATGCTTCAACAATTTCATGTACTGGATTACAGAATAACGTTTATCTTTTAGTTATAACCAGAAGTTTTGCAAGTGTCCTTCTAACAGGCTTACAGTTGTTTTCAAGCAAATGTCACTGACTCACTTCAACATTGATATTAACCAACTATTTCTGACCAGAGGGAGTATTACTTTACAGTGGCTCTGTAATCTATGAAAATGAAAAATTACTTGGTTAAAATCAAAGAATGAGTTCCCTTCATAATTATAAGTGCAGAATGACTGAGGCAATAGTCAACACTTGGCTGCTTACCTAGTGGTGGCCAAGTCGCACTTGTGCACAATAACTTGGTTCCTGATAAAGACGGCTTTTTATGCTAACTTAAAATTAACTTCAAAAACAATTTGTGCAAACAAACAATAAATTTTTGAGCAATAACCAACATGAGTATAATGTGGGGGGAAGCTGAAAGCTAAAATACTCACAGCAAAGGCTTCTTGAACACAACATGAAGGGGTATTATACTACTATGTATCGTGTGAACATTTGAAAGTGTGCAGTAACAGTATTTATGATACATATCTTGTAGCCTTTTGAATTTTTCCCATACCAATTTTTCAGATGATGATGTCAAAGAAACATGAGCATCAAAAAGTTACACTTGATAAATTCATCATATTCAAGTCTAAATTCAAGGTAGTGAAGTCTTGATAACAAAAATACTCAGCATGAAAGACAAAATTTTTTTACACATATGTATAATAGGTAGATAACAGTATATTTTCATAGAATAAAATGCAGAACTCATCAAAATTGGCACTAAATAATAGATTAGATTAAGGAAAAAATAATCAAATCAGGTTTGCAAAAACTGAGGATTAATAAAATGTTTCAGGTTTTACATAAATTTTTCTGTTTTTATTGAAAGGGCATAAATTTCCCTATCACGTGGCTGGCTATGGTTATGCAGGTGTGTACAGATAGGTTGAGAGAATATCCGTTTTAATGAAATATTTAATGCCTAATAGTACTCCAACTCCAAGAGAATTAAAAATATTTTATATCTAAGAGAACTGTCAAAAGTTTCCTCTCACATCATCTGTCATTTAGTTACAATCTCCAAAATTCAAGAAAAAGGTAAAAACTAATTCACCAACACAACGTTGAAGTAGTTTAAATTGTTTATGTCTTGTTTAGTAAGTAACCCTCAGACAGTGGGCATTTTATCAATATGACCTCTGTAAGAAATTGTATGTGCACCAGCCACAGCAAAGACATCAACAATTTTGAGTAAATGTCATACATTCAGATGTTTCTAAAACATGAACCTGGGATGCAACCACAAATAAAGTTGCAAAGAGGTTTTTCAAAATGCAGTGTCCCAGCAAATTATGAGGCTTCGCGCATGCCAAGAAAGTTCTTGTTTAATTAAGTAGATAATTTCCATTGTCTAAATCTGGTTCTCTGGGAAAAAGTATTTGAAATAGAATAGAAGCCTATACAACACACAGGTTTGAATAACCTGACAGGCAATTGAGGTCAGGGAATAATTCATTATTTCTTCAAATGTGACTTAAAACAAAATAAAAAAAAACTTATTAGTATTTGATAATTGGTTAGGTTACACTTAGCAACTTAATTTTAAACTAGTTTTGTGTTCAAGTCAATGCAGGGTGAAGTAGATATTTCCCTTTTAGATGAAGGTGACATTCGAATAAAATACATCAATTATTGCTACGAAATGGCCCAACTCAGAGAGCTGGGACGAGAGGATTACATTACCAGCTCATTCAGTCACAAAACTGCTATCATCTGCAGTATCTACAATTTTTGTCAAGACATATTGCTCCCAACTGCTACTCAAGTCATTGCAGTGCAAATTGGTTGAGTGTCCACTTCAAAATTTGAATGCATGGTTGTGCACCTGAAGGGTAATTTATTTTACTGCGGGTAAATATTCAGGAACACGAGGGACATGTTTAATGAAAATGAAGGCCCTAGAGGCCGAAGGAGTGTTACACGACATAACAATATCAAACAGGATTGCCTGTCAGTACTGCAGTTCCCTAGGCGCTCCACTTGTTTGCACATGCATAATACATGCACATGTATTGACTTTGCTTCTGTTTGTTCCCTGTCATTTTCTCAATGATGAATTCAATTTCGAACACTATAAAATTAACAGCAGTCTACTGGTTGATCTCCCACACAGGATATTTAACTGGCCTGTGCCATGGTCAGTCTTAAGCTTGAGTGATCAAGTCCTGTTTTAGCATTAGAAATCTCTTTTAGATTTTGCCTACACAAACGAGACATGATCAACAGCCAAGATAAAATTGCAAAACACCAAATAACATTGATGGAGACGGGACAAAGAACATCTGAACTTTAGTGAGTGTACTGACAATGGAGAGCAACACATAAAAGTTGTTTGTTTCATATCAAGAGAGTAAAACCAAACTTATTCTTGGGTGAAATGGAACAAAAAATTGCAAAAATCAACAATGAAATATGTTTATTTTACTTCATTTTCACACAACTTAAGTCCCTAAAACTTGCAAATTACCCATCACCGTAATGCATCAAGACACCAGTCCATCTCTTCCCTGTGACCCCCCCTAGCTGTGAGTGCATCAATCCTTACGAGTCATGAGGAATGGACAACCACACTACAGACAGACTCGGCAAGAACTTCCTCCCAACTATTTTCTATGCTTTCTATTTCATGAGGAAACACTAACTCAGACTTCATTTTATCTTATTTTATGCCCGAAGAGTAGGAGACCGCACACACGGCCTAGTGGGAAAATGTGCCTAGTTTCACTTCACGGCATATACAACACCCGACTTACCAGCTACACCCAACTTTAAATGATTGCACGATACCCCAACATAAGGGCCATGAATGCTTCAGGGGAACTCATAGTTTATAGAATCTAACTTACATATGGTCAAATTCTGAGATAAATACTGACATATCCCAAGCACAATTTCTATAGAAATGGCACAAATTACTGAAGGCTGAAAACTGTCACTACATTTCTCTCTGTACAAGGTTGTAGAGGCAAGAATTCACTTGTCTTCCATAGGAAGTAATTATGAAAACCATGTTCTACATCAAGAACACATGCATGTAAGGGTGTACTTTTTCTTGGTTGAGACCGCAACTAATAATTTTTAAAACACTCGGACACCCTCATTAATCATAAAAATTTCATTATACTATAAACAAACTTTGAAGTATGAGGCAACAAGAATAACAGAAAAGAGGAAGAAGGTTGACTTCATCCCACTTCATAAAGCTAAGCAATCAAATAAGATTTGAGAGAACTCTCTCTTTATTTAGTGACTAGATACAAGAATATTTCCATTGAGGGTACTGTAATGAATCTTTCAACCTCTGAGAAGTGAAATGCTTTAAATAAAGGTAAACCAGAAGTACCCATAATGTGAAAAAAAGTGGCTTTCACAGGCTGGAAATTTTACTTACTTTTCATTTTTGTCCAATATTGACACATTTATTCCACCTAAGATGATCTTCAAATATCGTCCACTTGGTTTGGGAAGGATATTTTCCATCTCGTAAAGCTGAGCCTTGCGCCTGATGATGTCAGTCTGAAGGAGACTGTTGCGCTCCTTGTCGTCAGTACTGTTTTCAGGCAAACTCTTCTCCAACCTGAATAGTCAATGGTCCAAAATTGCAAGTAGTAGAAGGAATAACATATCAAAACCTCTGAGAACACTTTGCCATAAGTATCTCAAAAAACTTGATAAATAATGAGACTTTCCAGTAACTTAGGTAACCTAGATGAACTTTAAGAAATAATTCATTACCATTTTCACCCATAAAGGTTAGGTTACTTTAAATGTGCTAAAATTGATTCCATGATTCACTGCTGAAATGTCCCTGATGCCATTTGAAATGATCCTGATACCAAGAGCATTTATAAGGCACAAGATCATACCACAGAGTTGGAACTGTTAACTATTCCAATGTGAGAACAATTCTGGTCAACCCTAAATCCCAATCAACAATTCTGCTCAATCGAAATACTTTACCCTATAAACATAACCACCAATATTATTCACTCTTTCTAGCACTGATTAAATATCCAACTCAATAAACCTTGAGCTGCTTGCTTGTGTTTTCCTTCTCTTATTTCAATGANAACTTAGGTAACCTAGATGAATTACAAGAAATAATTCATTACCATTTTCACCCATAAAGGTTAAGTTACTTTAAATGTGCTAAAATTGATTCCATGATTCACTGCTGAAATGTCCCTGATGCCATTTGAAATGATCCTGATACCAAGAGCATTTATAAGGCACAAGATCACACCACAGAGTTGGAACTGTTAACTATTCCAATGTGAGAACAATTCTGGTCAACCCTAAATCCCAATCAACAATTCTGCTCAATCAAAATACTTTACCCTATAAACATAACCACCAATATTATTCACTCTTTCTAGCACTGATTAAATATCCAACTCAATAAACCTTGAGCTGCTTGCTTGTTTCCTTTTCTTATTTCAATGAAAGAACTTTCAACAGTTTTGTTGTCTCGCAGCTTAAAAGAAGTCTAATAATTTTTTCCCACATTCACTTTACGCTTTGTATAACTTGAGTCAATTCTTTTCTTTATAAAAGTAAATTCAGCATTGATTGTGAGTTCTTAATACACTGGTTCATTTTTACTTTCAGTCAACTTGAAATGCAAGATAAAAGGGATAAAATTCACTCAGTTTGGCAGGTAGTTTTATGGCAAATCTACTTCTTTGTAATTGGTCGTAAGTGTTGGTGTGAAGATTTGTGTATAATATACTTTAGTTGATTAGTGAGCAGCTATGCCAGATGAGTGATGGCAAACTAGCTTAGCTGTCGGAGAGCAGCCTCAGCAAAGTGATAGTCCAACATTAGAAGCTTACCAGCTACACCCAACTTTGAGGGGACCAAACGGTTTTTTCTCATGAAATTTCAAAAATTAGTAATAAATACTTCAGGAGCAAAATGAGCTCGGAGGGATTTATAACATGTTTAGAACATTCGAATGGACGTTCAGAGCCCTAAATTTTTCAAATTGATCTACGAAGTTGAGATCCAGTTTTTTAATAACGCTTCAAAAAAATTTAAGAAGCGTTTGAATTATTGAAACAAAATACATTCATTTTTTTAGCGATTACTTTGAATGGCAACAAAAAATTTTTTAATTAACTCATCAAAAAACTACTACGCAGATTTATAGTATACACTTTGATCTATATGATGCAAAAAAGATCTTCTCCAAAAGTGAAAAAATCTTGGAGAAATAATTGAGAAAGTGGAACGCCCTTTTCTCAGAACAAGTTCTTTCAGTTGTGCGGCTTAATTTCTTCTATAGTTTTTCAATTATGAAGACCTTTTTTGCATCGTAAAGAGAAAGGTGAGTACTATAAATTTGAGATGTAGCTTTTTGATAAGTTGATTAGAAATTTTTTATGGCCATGTAAA
>JACJUY010008800.1:8670-20369 GCA_014220935.1 Platorchestia sp. MABIK | reverse complement strand
CATTTGCGTAAGGGAAACCCACTCTCCTCAAATGCACTATTGGCGCTTCGAAATGTGCTAAGCGCTAGCTCGGGGCTCTCAGTTGTAAATACTAAATTATCGACGCACAGCTTATTCGCCATAACATCTCTAATTGTTAAATCAGTTATAGTTTGAGCGTGCAATTTGAGCAGATAGTTAAGAATATAAGGAGACGCAACAAACCCGAACAAAAGCGTAGTGTAACGATAATACAAAAATTTATCATCCTTGTAAAGGATAAAACTGAACAGATTACGGTCTAAAGTACTAGCAAGTTTCACTTGCAGGAAAGCCTTAAATATGTCAGACATAACCACTACGGTATTTGCACGGAAATAGACCAAAAGGCCTAACAAATTATTAATGAGATCAGGACCTACATAGGAGGCTTCGTTCAGACCTGGCAAACCACCGAATTTCAACGAGCAATTAAAAACTGGTCGAATTTTAGAAGTTTCGACGTGTGTACGTATGACAGGCCTATGAGGGATCCATTTGTGCGCCCGCACATCTATCCTTTTGACAGAAATAGGCTCAATAATTCCTAATTCAAGCTGCTCATGGACGACAGCGTTATAGTCACCTTCAATCCCCTTCTGGGCATTGTCATTTGCAATTTTACGAGCAAGATAACGGGCCAAAACGAAGTTATGAGGAACTTTAGCCAACAGTTGGCGGTTCGGAGGCAACTGGACCGAATATCTACCTTCTTCATATACAACACTACTCTTAAAATCTTCCAATTTTCATCATTCTCTTCCTCCTTAGAGGGTACACCAATAAGCTCTAGGTCTAGTAGTCGATCAAGTCCAGTCTGAACTTGATTCTCATCTGAAACGTCCAATAAGGAAGTGCATACCTTTGGAGCGTCAAAAAAATCAGTCAACACCTTACTGAAACGTTTCTCGTTCAATTTACTTATGGCAACTTTCTTTTTAACTTTTGTTTTAGTTTCGCTGTCAAGAGACAGAGATGGTTTACAAGATTTAACTTCAACATTTCTTTTGAGTATGGTTGAAAGATTATTATCTATCTTCCCAGCTTTAGGAGCAACAAGAGAAGTTAGAGAGGAGTTGTAACACCTTTACTCCCCAAAAGGCAAAAAAACCGTTAGAAACGCGCATTACCTTATAGCCATTAACGTTCTGTAATTCAAGTACTTTGAAAGCTTGACGAGCATCCACACCCAAAATCCCTTGGACCTGGATGCTATCATTAATAATTTCAGGAAAGGAAGTCGACAAAGGAAATTTTGTTTTCAAGGTTTCGAGTCTAGCCTTCATATCTTTCATACCCATCTGAAGCCTTAAATTCTTCATTGCGAAGACATCAAGCTCATGCTTCTCACTGTCCGGAAGCACGAGTTCAATGCTAATTTGCTTGCCAATTAAAGGGACCGAAGCACCTACTGTATTAATAGTTTGCTCCTGCAGATCCCCATCAGAAAAGTCAGCACTCAAGGAATCTAAGTCAATCACCGTAGTCTGACTACCAGTGTCTATTAAATAATTAATACGTTTCGTAATACCACCATATTTGGTGGTAAGAGCTAAAAGAGGGCACATACTAAGACGTGCCTTTAACCGTCAGGTAGCCGTAGCATTAAGAACACCAGTTTCAATGAACTTAGGACATAAAGGGCTAACATGAGTGTTAGCTTTACACAGTGAACATAGAAATGGGAGACCCTTAACTTTGGAAGGACATGCACTAGACAAATGCTTGCAACTTAGACATATTGTACACAATTGTAATTCACCAGCCCGCTTCACACGCTTTTCGTGCGAATTGAATCGCCTACATGAGAATGAGGCATGGTTAGCCTGGTTACAGAATCGACATACCTTAACAACAGGCGGCTTACTAGGCCTAGGTGAATGTTGCGTTTTGTCCCTAACCCCAGCCCGGGGCGCCACTTCTACCTCCTTATTACGGAATACACTTGTCGGTTTAGAGTTGCTATTTGTTTCAAGAAGCGAAAGCACCTTGTTTTCTCAAACAGTTCTAACGAAAAGAAACCTGCTTTAGAATAGCGTAGGAGTTCCAGCAAGAAAAAATCAGGAAGTTTAGTTTTAATGACAGCAGAAAGGAGAAGGTTTCCCGATTTCTCTCCTGAGAAATCCAAACCCAGCTTGGAAAGTTCAAGCAGGCGAAACTTAATTTTAATTAGGAAAGAATTTATTTCGGCTAGACTCTGCACACTGTGACAGCTAAGAACCTCATCAAGAGCTAATGAGATTAACTTATCAGCATTAAGGAAGTCTAGCTTGAGCAAAGCCCAAGCAGACTGAAAACTAGTCTCTTCATTAGGAAGTCCCTCTATCAAACAGAGCTCTCCCTTGAAGTTGATTTTTAAGGAAAATGAATTTTTGCCTTTAACTCATGCTAGGATAAGCTTGCAGGGCATTAGAAAAGGACTCTTGAAAGTGAAGGAAGTTAAAGGGGCAGCCTTCATTGTCACTGAATTTTTTCAGTGTCAACTGAGGAGCCCTGAAGATATTCAAAGGAACATCAGAAGGAGAAACCTTAGACACGGAAGGTACATCTGTATCACTAGAGTTTGACACCTGACACTGTGAAATTTGATGTTTAAGTGCTACAATTAACTCAATCACCTGAACCTCGTACTCTGCCCTCCCAGCTAGTTCCTCCTCAGAAACCTCACCAACATCAATAGGAATAGTAGAGGACACTAGTCTAAAGGAGTGCAGCAGTCCATTCAACTGAGGGATAGCTTCATCAAGAAAGGCATTCTCACAGCTAGGTGAAAGTTTTTTTTCTATGAGCGGTAATGCTACATTTTATGCCCCGCAATCTAATGCTTAAGGCTAAGGCAGTATATTTTTCAGTTTCCAAAATCAAATCAAATTTCAATGCTTATCAGAAAAAGGAAAGTTAACAATCACTTCTACACTCTTGAGTAGACAAGTTACATCCCTTCAAAATTCATAGAAAAATACATTAATGAATAGAAATACACAAACCGCACTTTTTTCCCCCACCAATTTCAAGTTTTGCATCATTGCAATTTTTAAAGTTTACACATTTAAAGTTTTTTTTATGGAATTGTTAACTCTATATTTTGAGTGAACCTAATAAAGGTTAGACGAGATTCAACAGAGGCCAGAACCTATAAGAAGTGTTAGGGTCTAAAGCAACACAAACAAAAAAGGAACCTCGAATAACAACGCAACACCGGTTACACTCGTCTTATATCTAAATGAGACTGAGACCGGCCCCCGCTACACCGGACAGCGGCTTCAAGCAGAAAAAAATTATTTTTAAAGTTATCACCAAAATTTTTGTAGAAAAAGATAAGGAAAAATTTAAAATGATGACAGATAGATTCCAGGATTTAACCTGTCGAATTCTAGCCAAGCTCTACCCGCACCAGCTGACGCTGAGATCAACCGGCTGAATTGCCTTTTTAGGCAAAACTGCGCCAAAGCAATACTGCTTTTGAAAAATAATGTTCATAATAAATTTCGAATGAAATTTGTGTGCTTTCCACCCGATCCAGTGGACATTAACCCAGAATTAACGGGACCTACTGCACACAAATTGCCTGGCACCCATCTGGGGCCGGTAACACTGAAATAATGATAATTAATGACAAGCGGAACATGACTAGCTGAGGGGCTCACCTGAAGATTTCGAAAATTATGTTCAGGTGAACAATCTTCAATGAAGCCGGCTGTCCAGGACGCAACTGTCCCAGGTAGCGAGGGCGGTTTACTGGAGTACAGCGGAGCACATTAGTAGATGCTCCCGCGCTCACAGCTCAGTTCAATCTGACGTGTCGACCTCTGACCGACACGCTCGTCAGCTTCCCCAAATCCGTTGCTAAGGCTTGGGACTCGCAACAAGAAGAGCAGACGAACATTTTAGGGTTTGTATATACTTTTCCCGCCGAAGATGTGAGGAGCCCCCGCCATTGCTCCGCTTAGTCGTAAATTACCAGCGTTACTAAATTTAAGGCTGATCATGAGGATCACAGCCCAAGAACTCTGTTGCAGAAGGCCTTTAAATCTGCCTTACAAAGTCCGCAAAGGACCTCAGCGTTCGAGCAATGGCTTGAATTTCGACAAGTTGACGACTAGTTTCATTGGCCTTTTATTGAAATAAATGATGAAATGTGCTAGTTCTAATCTCTGATACAAAATATTGTGCGTATTAAAGAAAGTGAGCAGCTACAGGTAAGACATAGAGAGTGGAAGTGTTATTGTGTTGAAGAGACAAGTGAGGCAGTGACCATCTGTGTTGTAGACTTACATAACTAGTGCCCTGGTTCTCTGTCGGATCAAACTCTTGTTATAAATTTAGCAGAAAAATAAATTGATTGATGTTTGTTTTTTTCTAATTTGCTAAATCTTTGTATCATGCATTTGGTATTTAGATCACTATTTTTCTTCAAGGCTGAGTTGGGCTCACATATTTTTTATTTTATTGTATTATTTTCATTTAATTTTATGTCAAGCTTGGCAGTATAAGCTTGGCAATTTGGCTTCAAAATTTAATATTGCAGAGGATTTTTTTCATAAATATCAAGTTTCTGCATTTTCAACCATCTTCTGTACATGTTAGTGATACTTAATTTTAGTTTGCTTCAAATGTAGGGACTTTTTGCCTTGAATTTTTTTCTCATGCTTCGAGAGACTGTTTTCTTGATACCAGTTATTTGTTAATGGCTATTATTTTAAGTCTTGAATTTTAGTACCTCAAAGAAAGCTTAATCTTATTTTGTTAATAAAACTTGGTCATTAGGTGGTTTCATTTAATGCTTATTTGATGAGTTTGAAGTACAAAGTTGAAATTGTCAATGTGAAACAAATTCAGTTATTTTCATTATAAAAATAATTGATTAACTGTATTAATATTGGAATATTGAAGATATTACAATTTTTTCCTTTGAGGGGAACATAACAATGATTTAATATAAGTTTTTGCTCCTTTAATTTAGCAAAAGACAATTTTGATAATGAGCTGAGTAAAACATTGTCAATAATTCCTTACATTCTTCAGAAAATGTGGTCATTTAAATTTAATTTTAATAATAAAAGTGTATAAAATATTGACTTTTTGAAAATGAAATTGAAAAAAAGTGAAGGGTTATGATTTTAAATTTATTTGAAGGTTATTTCAGTTTTTAAAAGTGCTATGATTTTTTGGTGCCGGTACAATATAATTATCATCGGTTTTCTGGTATAGTATGATATCTACCGTGCATTTTCTGGTATAAAATGAAATCTCCCATAAATTGAAATCAATTATTAAAGATGAAGATTATTTGGTTTAGGATAAGTAAAACATTTATTACAAAAAGGTATTCTTTTATTCTTTGTAAACATATCGTGCATTGTTCAAGAAAGCAGCAAGTTTATCCTAGTGTTTTCTCATAAGTTTTCAACGGTATTGGTCTAAATGAGATTGGAAATGTTCATAAGCTACTCCTCTTTTCTTTTTTGGTATGTCAATTTTTGCATATTTTACATATTTATAGGAAGTATAATTTTTATCTTCTGCATTATATACAACATATTGTAGATACATAACAAGTGTTTGAACAAAAATTCTGAAAATTCAGAACAAAGATTGAATGCATGAAGTAAACGTATATTGAGCATGGTTGGTAATCTGTGTGGCAGAGTGCTATTGAATCACATAGAAAAAAATTAGGTCCAATAGTAGACAAGCTGTGCAGTTTATGGCAGGATAGAGGGTGTGTGGATCTGATTTTAGCAGTGCAACAAATGGTGTAGTGGGTGATGCATGAATTTGAAGAAGTTGATGATGCAGTTAATCAGAGAATGTTGTTGGAAGTGCTTAGAGTGTCTGATGTAAAAAGTAAGATGCTTAAGGCCATGAGCTACTACATTGAACGCAGAGTATGTTTGGAAACTGAAAGAATAGTAAGTGAATGGTGTGAAGTGCTTGTGAGCTTGCATCAGTGGTATGTTATGTTATTGTTTATTAGATACAGTCATACCTCACCTTGTTTGTTCAATACAGTCACCTTACATGATACTCAACTAACAAATAATCCAGATTAGAAAACTCCTATACTGATATTTTTTGTCAATGAGTGAATACAATAGAAAATTCAAGTTACAAAGCACAAAATCTCTAAAATTTAAACAAGTCGCGCTCGGCTTTGCCGCAGCCCGAATACCCCAAAATGTGAATACACTTGTAGCAAACTGTAATTTGTTTTGAAATTGGCGCTACTGAGTAAATGGTAAATGATTTGCGTGTCTTTTTCATTCAAATGGTTAATGAATTATTTTCTTTTACTTTCAAGAAGGGCCACTACACTGCAACAAAATTTTTGAAAATTTTTTTCATTGATATTGCAACTAGGTTAACAAAAATGCATACAAGTATGTAAAATTGAATTCTGAACATATTTGCTTATGTAAATATTTTCAACGTTTGCAATAGAGAAAAGTTATTGCATGAACATAAAAAATACATCAGATTGCGCAAAACCCTACTTCAATTTTCAACGTAGAAGCATAATTTTTGTCTCATATGACGCGGAAAGACTGGAAGCAGCATAAAAAAGAATAGTTTTGAATTAAATAAACTTTATGGTTATATATCTCCTCAGGGAGATACAATTATTGTATCTATGGGAATTAGCACTCCCAGGGGGAAAATGTGTGATGACCTGAGCTGAGAGTTAGGTAGGCCTTCTTTTTGTTGAAATAAAATTTCTTTTGCAATGTTAATGACCACCTTCTTCAGTTCACTGCTGTCCTGTTTTTTAGCACCTACAACTTTCTTCTTCAATTTTTATCTTGTTTCATTAACTTCTTTCCCAACTTACTGTTTCTATGCCCCTTCTCCATAGATTCTGCATTCCTAAATATCCACACCAAATGGTGCCTTCCTTCTTGTCTTTGATACGCTTTTTTTGTAGCAGTTAGGGAGGCTTAAACTAACCTATAATCTAATCTAATTGTTATATATATCCAAAAAAATTATTTCCCTCAAAAAATCTTAGTTTTTTCACAAAAATCTAATTTGGAATTAAAAAAAAAATTCCGCTTTGCTACACTGATCCCCCCAAACTTTGTCCGCATTGAATGAGACCAAAGTCACGTTTCTACTTAGGAAATTGTAGAAGGGGTAGGGTTTTGTGAAAAAATGTATACACTGTGTGTTCGCGCAATATATTTTTTCTATCGCACAAATGGAAATTTTTCAGAGAAGCAACTGTGTTCAGAATTTAATTTTATACATTGTATGCCATTTCATTTATCTAGTTGCAGAGAAATGCAAGAACTGAAACTCAAAAATTAATCTAAGATTTTTCTGGGGAATGCCAATTTTTAGGACAGTTGTAACCATAATTTTTTCTTATTTGAAATTCTAAAATATCCTTTGTTATGCAATTTCCGCAGTCTTTCCACATTGAATGAGACCAAAATTAATTAGATACACATATGGAAATAGACAAAATTAATAAGAAATAAATATAGGTCAACAATTATATCTTCTCTCATGAAAAATCCCTTCATGCTGTCCAGAACATTCATTCAATTGCCATAAAAAATTACATTCTTTATTTTTCTCCTAAAACACTTTTTTCCTTGAAGAATTGGTGACCGATAACCCACAAGTACCTAAGATAGTTTTACCGAAACGTTGCGTTTCATAGATTGACAGAGGTTTGGAATTATTGCGATTTGCCTTGGTGAAATAAAAAACTTTTCCTTGATTTTATTTTATTCTAATACATAAAGAATTCAACATAAACAATGGCAAACTTAAATAAACCTAACAAAATAAGTACATTTTCCCATGCTTTTCCACCATTCATGTGTCTCGACAATCGACATGGGCTTACGACACTGTTGTGTCTATATCAAGTAAAGAACTAAATGTACGAAAATATGAAAAACTTGAACATATCAAATATTAACTTGAATAAAAATTCCTGTTCTTATTTTCTTTTCTTGCAGATAACTAGTATATGGAGACAATAATTAATATCTGAGGTTGCGGAACCGTAACGTATGTGGAACACATGTTGTTGGAATCAATGAATCGTATCCGGTTTCAAGATAAACTTTGGTGCCGATAAAAGTAAGGTTATGGTTATAAATAGTGATGAGACTGATAGAGACAGACAGTGGAATGTTGGAAAAATCAGAATAGCTAGGACAAAAGAATATAAATATCTAGGTTGTATGATACGTGAAGATGGATGCACTAGAACTAAGGGTGAGAAAGTGGCAAAAGCAATGAAGTGGAGTGGACGGTTAAGTAGTGTGGCCAGATATAGAGCAAACAAGTATGAATGTGTGAGAGGAATGTGGAAGTATGTTGCTGTACCTAGTGTCATGTATGGTATGAGTGCTCTTGCCTGGAATGGAAGTGATCTTGAAAAGCTGGATGTGATACAAAATAAGGTAGTACGTTTAGCATTGAGTGCTCCAAAATGGACAGCTACAGAAGCCATTAGAGGTGACCTATGGTGGAGCCTATTTTCAGAAAGAATGATGAAAGCTGTGCTAAATTATAAGGTAAGAATTGAGAGAATGCAGAATAGCAGGTGGGTAAAACAAATTTTTGAATGGAATCTGAGTGAAAGCTATTGGGAGAAAGTATGTTGGGTGCATGAAATTAAATATACAAAAGATAATTCATGTTTGTATTGGGAGACCTGTGGATGACTGGCTTTTAGTGAATGCTGGAGGTGAGGGACCAGAGTGGAACTGTAAGAGGTGGAAAAAAGAGATTTAGAGGCGAACAAAAGAGTCTGGATTGAAAAAGTGGAAGCTTAGCATGACACAAAAGACTACACTTAACTGGTATATGCAAAAGGAAGTACCTAAGTTTGAGATGTTCTATGATGGTAGTTTTAGAAGTCAACTCTTGTTTGCTGTGAGGTGTAAGTCATTGAGTGTGAATAGACGTGCATGGAGATGGAATGATAATAATAATAGATTATGTTGGCAGTGTGATAGAGGAGTAGAAGAAACAATTGAGNCCTGACCTTCTGTCGGAAGTTTTAACTTCTTCTTTGTATGAAGATCGTTTTCGTACTTTCAACGTCAAATTCAAAACTATTCCGATCTATAGTCCACAATTTGGGGCAATCTGGGAACGTTTGTTCAAATCTATTAAGGATTGTTTGTATAAACTCTTCGGTCGCAGCACCTATCCTTATTCTTCCTTTCGTACTGCTATTTCTGATATCACCCTTAATCTCAATCGGCGCCCGCTTTCTTATACTGAGACGGGGGACACTATCTTGCCTATCATGCCTGTTCAGTTTCTTCATCTGTACCCTACTTCTAATTCCTTAATCCTTTCTGATGAGATTCCGGACTTGGAAACCGAAGACGAAGAGCGTCGTGAGCATTTGCTCTCTGCACTTGAAAGGCGCGACGTAATGGTGGCCAAGTTCCGGGAACTCTGGTATACGCAATATTTAATTTCTTTGCGCGGTCCTTCTCCGCTTAGATCTCTACCTGTTAATAACAAATTTTTATCTGTAGGTCAGGTCGTCTTACTTAAGCATCCCATAAGACCTAGACCATTTTGGACCTTAGTTCGCATCATCGCTCTGCTTCCTGGACGCGATGGCAAGGTCCGAGTTGTTAGAATAGTCAAAGCTGATAACTCTGAAACTGCCGTTAAAATTTCTCTTCTATACCCTCTGGAGTTAGCTGTTTCCGATACTGCTTCGGAGGAGGGGTGGGAAATCGCAGAGGGGAGCTCGAGTGAGGTGTCTCATCCTCGTCTCGAGCCTCCCGAGAGTTCCTTTTCTCTTGAGGGTAGTTCTCGTTCTCTTGAGCGCCCTGTAAGTCAGCGTTACTCTTCTGAATCGGACTCCTCGGACAGTTCCGAGGAACCCGAAGTTGCGTCAGCTGCCAGCCCTAAAAGGCAGGCAGCGCGCCAGCAACGTAGTAAGCTGGCTCAGTTGATTAAAAAAGGTCACTTGTAGTTTCCTTTTATATTTGTTTACTATTTAAATGTATATGCGCATAAATATTGTGAATGTACTTTCCATGTTTCCGATGGAAGGCAACTCTAATGTGTAAATGTTTTGTGTAACGGAAGTTTCTTTCGAAAACTCCGTCCTTTTTCTTACCGGGATTGTGTCGCAAATCCAGCCATTGCTCGTTGCTGAAGTCCTATGCAAGACAGCCAATACCTTGCACAATAAAGGACAAAGGCTTTTTAATGATTCAATAGAGCCTAAAAGGCAATTATTACGCTGGCAATTTATGACAAAGCGGAGCAATGGCGGGGGTGCTTCACTTCCTTGGCGACTTATATCAGCGAACTTTATTAAATCGTTCGTTCTTCTTGCTCGAGTCCGAAGCCACAGACACGGTTTCGAGCAAGTTGTGGAGGTAGCCGAGGTCTGTTGCCACCTCAGTCTCAACCAGGTCGTCTCCGCGAGTGCATCTAACTTGTGCTATGCGGGTTCTGGCCTCTACCAACCCCTGCATCCGGGACTCAGTGTCCTTGATAGCCGGCATATTGGAGACGTATTCGCCGGAATATTTTCTTCGAAGATACTAAGGTGAGCCTCCTTTCTTTTGTTACGCTTGTCATAGAATGTGCCATTAAATTACAGCGTTCCCTGACCCCTCTATGGGTGTTAGGTAAGTCTATGTCTTCAGTGTTCGTTAATTCGTAAAAGTTAAGCCGCACGGTCGGGCGGCGGGACACCGTTTAGGACGGGCAGCTGTCTCAATTTCAGGCTCTTCGGAAATTTCCGAGGAGTCTGATTCAGAAAAATAATGCTGATCGCCTGGGCGTTCAATAGAGAGAGAACTACCCTCATGAGTAAAGGAACTCTCGGGAGGCTCGAAGTAAGGATGCAACTCCTCACTCGAGCTTTCCTCTGCGCTTTCCCACCCCTCCTCTGAAGCAGTATCAGTTGCAGCTAATTCCAGGGGGTAAAGTAAATAAATTTTAACGGCAGACTCAGAGTTATCAGCTTTGCGAATTTTAACTACTCGGACCTTGCCATCGCGTCCAGGAAGCAGTGAAATGATACGGACCAAGGTCCAAAACGGTCTAGGTCTTATAGGATGCCTGAGTTCGACAACCTGACCTACTGACAGAAATTTATTGTTAAGTGGCAGAGATTTAAGAGGATATGGACCTCTCAGAGAGATTAAGTACTGAGAGTACCAGAGTTCCCTAAACTTGGCCACCATCACGTCGCGCCTCTCAAGCGCGGAGAGCAAATGCTCGCGACGTTCACCGTCTTCGGTTTCCAAGTCAGGGACCTCGTCGGAAAGGATTAAAGAGTTAGAGGTAGGATAAAGATGATGGAATTGAATAGGCATGATAGGCAAAATAGTGTCCCCCGTCTCTGTGTATGAAAGAGGACGCCGATTAAGATTAAGTGTGATGTCAGAAATAGCAGTGAGAAAAGTTGAGTATGGGTAAGTGCAACGACCAAAGAGCTTATACAAACTCTCCTTAATAGACCTAAATAAGCGTTCCCAGATCGCATCAAATTGAGGACTATAGATCGGGATAGTTTTAAATTTAACGTTAAAAGTGCGGAAACGTTCTTCATACATGGATGAAGTTAAAACTTCTGACAAAATGTCAGAAGCAGCTACGAAAGTTTTAGGTGTTAGGGACACCTTTCTCGTTCGTGAAGCGAATGAAAGCAAAACAAAATTCCTCCAACGTCATGGAAG
>JACJUY010008799.1:6542-29629 GCA_014220935.1 Platorchestia sp. MABIK | reverse complement strand
GTCTCAGTGCACGCAGCCCATGGATGCCCCGACCTGGAACGCGTACCTGCTCATGAGCAACCGGGCACTGGCCGTGTGCCACAGCGTGCGACAGCAGCTCTTCTCCGCCCAGGCCCGCCTCTCTGTTGACCAGCTCGTGCAGTCCGCCCACCTCCACACCAGCGTCATGCTCCAGCTCAAGGTACGTTGTGGCTTATCTTTTATAATTTATTCAGCAATTTTCATACCTTATGTTAATGATTCAGCTCATGGTACATTGTGGCTTATGGTTTTTTATCATTTCTTTAGGGATTTTCACACCTTATGTTAATGATTCAGCTCATGGTACATTGTGGCTTGTTATCTTTTATAATTTCTTCAGCAATTTTCACACCTTATGTTAATGACTCAGCTTAAGGTACATTGTGGCTTATCTTCTATAATTTCTTCAGAGATTTTCCACCTTATGTTAATGATTCAGCTTGAGGTAAATTGTGGCGTGTTATCTTTTATAATTTCTTCAGCAATTTTCGCACCTTATGTGAATGATTCCTCTAAAGGTAAGTTGAAACTTGTGTTTTTTTTTTAGTTCTTCAGGGATTTTACACACCTTTTGTTAATGATTCAGCTCAAGGTACATTGTGGCTTATCTTTTATAATTTCTTCAACGATTTTCCACCTTATGGTAATGGTTCAGCTTGAGGTAAATTGAAACTTGTGGTTTTTATTTCTTCAGGGATTTTTCACACCAGGATCATGCCACAGCTCAAGGTAGGGAGGTTGTGAGCTGTGAATTTTTTAATCCTTTCTTCTGGGATTTTCAATAACTCTTGTCAATGATTCAGCTTAAGGTAATTTGAAACTTGTGTTTTTATTTCTTCATGGATTTTACACACCTATTGGTAATGATTCAGATCAAGGTGGGTTGTGACTTGTTCCCTTTTATTATTTCTTCAGGGATTTTCCATACCAGCGTTATGCTCCAGCTCGCGGTGTGTAGGTTGTGGCCTGTGGTGTTCTATCCTTTCTTCTGTGATTAGTCCCCTCAGAGGGATACAAATATTGTATCTATAGGAATTAGCACTCCCAGGGGGACAATGTGAGGGCCCGAGCTGAGAGTTAGGTAGGCCTTCTTTTTGTTGAAATAAAATGTTTTTGTTATGTTAAAGACCAACTTTTTTTGGCTCACTGCTGTCCGGGTTTTCAGCACCTACTACTTTCTTCTTCAACTTTGATCATGTTTCATGAACTTCTTTCTCATTTTACTTTTTCTATGCCTTTTCTGTGTAGATTCCGCGTTTCCTTAACTCCATACTAAATGGTGCCTTCTTCCTTCCTCTCTTTGGATCGCCTTTGTTGCGGATAGGTAGGCCTAAACCAACTAATAATCTAATCTGATCGTCCGTGATTAGTTCTCATCGTAGTTTGGGACCTGTGATTTTTGATAAAAATCTTCTGTGAGTAGTTCAATGTTGGTTGTGACCTGTGCTTTGTGATCCTTTCTTTGGTGATTTTCCACAACTTTGAGGGATGTGAGTGTTGTGACCTGTGCTTTGTGATCCTTTCTTTGGTGATTTTCCACAACTTTGAGGGATGTGAGTGTTGTGACCTGTGCTTTGTGATCCTTTCTTTGGTGATTTTCCACAACTTTGAGGGATGTGAGTGTTGTGGCCTGTGCTTTGTGATCCTTCCTTTAGGGATTTGTAATAACTGTCATCAATGATTCAGCTCAAGTTACTGGTGGGATAGTTTTTTTTACCCTTTCTTCAGCGATTCTCAACTTCTTGGAGGAATGTGAATGTAGTGTGTGACCTTTTATTCAGTGGTTTTCAACAAATTTTATAACTAATTTAGCTGAAAATACTGCTGGGGAATGTGAGGTGAGATGTGACCCTTTTTGTGTTTTGTTGTTCTTTTGTGTTTTTTGTTGTTTTATTGTCCTTTTTTGTGATTTGTTGTCCTGTTTTATTGTCTCTTTTTTTGGGTTTTGTTCTGTTTTATTGTCTCTTTTTTTGGGTTTTGTTCTGTTTTATGGTCTCTTTTTTTGGGTTTTGTTCTGTTTTATTGTCCTTTAATGTTTTTTGTTGTCCTTTTTTGTGTTTTTTGTCCTGTTTTATTGTCTTTTTTTGTGTTCTGTTTCATTGTCCTTTTTTGTTTTTTGTTTTATTGTCCTTTTTTGTGTATTGTCGTACTGTTTTATTGTCTCTTTTTTTGTTTTGTTCCGTTTCATTGTCTTTTTTTGTGATTTGTTGTCCTGTTTTATTGTCTTTTTTTGTGTTCTTTTTTATTGTTCTTTTTTGTTTTTTGTTGTGTTATTGACCTTTTTTTGTTGTTTTATTGTCCTTTTTTGTGTTTTTTGTCCTGTTTCATTGTCCTTTTATGTGTTTTGTTCTGTTTTATTGTCCTTTTTTGTGTTTTGTTGCGCTATCTTGTGCTTCATTGTAGTTGAAAACAAGAGCAATTTTTAAATTATTTGATCAACTAACGTATTTTTTGTCATCACAAAGTTGGAGGGCACCCCAAAAAATTAGAAGTGCACCCGAAAAGTTAGAAACTGGCTCAAAAAATTTGAAACTCGGCAAAAAATTAGATGCTCACCCAAAATTTGAAGTGCACCCAAAAAATAAGCTCACCCCAATAATATGAATTGCACCCAAAATTAGAAGCACACCCCAAATTCGAAGTTAAGTCTCACCCCTCAGGGGTATACAACTATTGTGTGTATGGGAATTAGCGCTCCCAGGAGGACTATGTGAGGGCCCGAGCTAAAGGCTAGGTAGGCCTTCTTTTTGTTAAAATAGAATAGGTTTTTGTTTTGTTACAGACCTTCTTCTTTCGGTTCACTGCTGTCCTGTTTTTCAGCACCTACTACTTTCTTCAACTTTTATCTTGTTTCATAAGCTCCTTTCCCCTTCTATGCCCCTTCTGCATAGATTCCGCATTCCCTAACATCCATACTAAATGGTGCCTTCCTCTCTTTGATACAATCTTTTTTTGGAGCGGTTAGGGAGGCTTAAACTAAGTTATAATCTAAGCTAAGTCTGAACATGAAAACCGCTGTGCAGACGCAGCAGGAGGCGCTGCAGGAGACGACCCAAGACACCCTGACGGCGCTGTGGTCGGGCCAAGAGCGTCTGCAGCACCAACAGCAGGACCTGGGCGCCTCCCTCCTGCAGACGACGCTGCTGGTGGAGCAGCACAGGGCGCGTCTCGCCGCCCAGCACTCCAGCATCACCTCCGTCGCCGCCTCCGTCATGCGTCGACTGGGTACTGGTGTGGGGGAGGAGGGGTTGAGAGACGAAGAGTTTTAAAGTTTAGAATTTAACGCTTTGACTTCGACGTGCGACACCGGTGGTACACGGAGGTAATTTTCATAAAGCTGCTGACTGACCAGTAGTCACAAACTCACTTTTTGTAAATATTTAATCAAAGCCAAATGAAGGCACGATCCAGTTCATGTTTGGTATTTTCAAAATAGTTTACTGCAATTGACTTCAAATTTGAGTTTGGCATTGAACTTAAAATTAAGTAGTCACAGTCAAAGTGTTGAATTGTCACTGTATTATTGATATACTATTTTATGCTGATATCACAGTTATTACAGTTGTTATTGAACTGTTGGTATGATAATAATTATTTATGCTGCTGATATATTGAAGTGGCAGTAATTGCAGCTATTTTGAAGGGAATCTCTGTGGTAAAATTTGGTGAGACTGCAATCGTTAGGTTTAGATTGCAGTTTCTTTGAATGTAACGTCTTCACTAATTACACAGAGGGTAATTAGAAGGTAATTTGAGCGGTGTTATAGCTACGGAAGACTGATGTTAGGTGGTTAGAAACACATGGTTGTTAGGATACGTTAGGTTATGGTTAGGCAAGTTAGGGTCACGTGTGTTAGGATACATTAGGTTAGGGTAAGGTAAATAAGGGTTGTGGGGGTATACGTTAGGTTATGATTAGGCAAGTTAGTGTCACATATATTAGGATACGTTAGGGTAAGGTAAATTATGGTTGTGTGGGTATACGTTAGCTTGTTTTTAGACAAGTTAGGGTCATGTAATGATGCATTAGTTTGTGGTAAAGCAAGTTAGGTGTGTTAGCGTAGGTTAGTTTTTGGTAAAATCTACGGCTATATTTGGTTAGATTGAAGCAAGTTAGGGCGTGCAAGCATAAAGCACGAATGGATATAATACTGTCCGAAACAAGTTACTCTTTCCTAACGTCAAGCTACTTTAAATGATTATTTCCTACTGCAATGAAGTTGTTAGTGATGGAATTTAAGTAGATCTTACTGATGACATGAAGAAAACCTGAGCTGACAAGTAGGATGGCAATTAGGGTATTTGAGCTGACAAGTAGGATGGCAATTGAGATACCTGAGCTGACAAGTAGGATGGCAATTAGGATGTTTGAGCTGACAAGTAGGATGGCAATTGAGGAATTTGAGCTGACAAGTAGGATGGCAATTGAGGAATTTGAGCTGACAAGTAGGATGGCAATTGGGATATTTGAGCTGACAAGTAGGATGGCAATTAGGATATTTGGGCTGACAAGTAGGATGGCAATTAGGAATTTGAGCTGACAAGTAGGATGGCAATTGGGATATTTGAGCTGACAAGTAGGATGGCAATTGGGATATATGAGCTGACAAGTAGGATGGCAATTAGGAATTTGAGCTGACAAGTAGGATGGCAATTAGGATATTTGAGCTGACAAGTAGGATGGCAATTAGGATATTTGAGCTGACAAGTAGGATGGCAATCAGAATGTTTGAGCTGACAAGTAGGATGGCAATCAGAATGTTTGAGCTGACAAGTAGGATGGCAATAAGGATGTTTGAGCTGACAAGTAGGATGGCAATTAGGATACCAGAGCTGACACGCTGACTACCTGTGCAGCGTCAGCGCAAGTTCAGCTGATGGAGCAGTCAGCAGCGCGCCAGTCAGCACACGACGACGTGCTGCACAGTCTGCACACTCTGCAGCAGCGTGCAGCGTCTCTGCACTTAGCCAGCGGTGCGTGTCATTGTTGATGATTTAATTATCTAAATATTACAATTTAATGTGTTATGTGATAATGATATAATTAGGTCAATATTACAATTTAATGTGTTATGTAGTAATGATATAATTAGGTCAGTATTACAATTTAATGTGTTATGTAGTAATGATATAATTAGGTCAATATTACAATTTAATGTGTTATGTAGTAATGATATAATTAGGTCAATATTACAATTAATGTTATGTATTTTTGAGATAATTAGGTCAATCTTACCATTTAATGTGTTATGTATTAATTTAATACGGTATTACGTATTCATTAATGATTTGATTAGGTCGGTATATTTATGTTTTTAATATGAAAGTGAATAAACTTCATAAATTTTCAACTTGACCACACAAATACTTGGCAGATTATTAAATTGAACTTCCTTCTCAACTTATTTGCTATATATTTGCCCCAGGGGGACACAACTATTGTACCTATGGAAATTAGCATTCTCACGGGAAAATGTGAGGTCCCGAGCTGAGAGTGAGGTAGGCCTTCTTTTTGTAGAATTAAGTTGTCTTTGTTATGTTGAGGACCCCTTTTTTTTTGATGGACAACTGCCCTGTTTTCAGCACATTTCGTAATTTCTTCTTCAATTTTTACCTTGTCCCATAAACTTCCTTCTCGACTTACTTATTTGCTATAATGCACTGAATTTCATGTTGAATTGTATTTTTTGTGTATCTGCTGAATTGTACTGCATTTCATGTTAAAACCCTCAGGGGGACACAACTATTGTATCTATGGGAATTAACGCTCCCAGGGGGAAAATGTGAGGGCCCAAGCTGAGAGTTAGGTAGGCCTTTTTTTTTGTTGAAGTAAAATAGTTTTTGCTATGGTAAGGACCACCTTTTTTTAGTTCACTGCTGTCCTGTTTTTCAGCACCTACTACTCTCTTCTTCAACTTTGATCTTGTTTCATGAACTTCTTTCCCAACTTACCGTTTCTGTGCCCTTTCTGCATAGATTCCGCATTCCCTAATATCCATCCTAAATAGTGCCTTCCTCCTTCCTCTCTTCGATACGCTTTTTTTTGTAGCGGTTAGGGAGGCTTAAACTAACCTAAAATCTAATCTTCATGTTAAATTGCATTTTTTTGTCTATTTTCTGTATTAATACACAACATTTCACGTTAAATTGTATGTTTTTGCTTTTGCATGGCACCACATTTCAAGTTAAAATAAGACACGTCCGCTCTGCAGAGCGCAGCATGCGACGGCTAGCGCAGACGCAGATGCAGAGCGTGCAGAGGCAGCAGCGTCTGCACGCTGCACTGCTGCAGCTCGGCGCCAGCGTGCAGAGTCTGCACAACGCGCTGCATAACAGCTCTGCACATCTGCACTCCCATCTTGCTTGGGTGGCCAGCGCTGTCTCCCATGCAGGTGTGTGAATCAGTAAATTTGACGCTCTGATTTATTTTGGGGCGTCAGCGATGGCGGTTTGTTTATGTCAGACCTTCAGAAATGACGCACTGTTTCGGCCTGTCATAAACAGAAATTTCCAGTCAAGGAACAGAAATAAATTTTAAAACAGAAATTTGCAGTCAAGGAATAGAATAAATTTCAAAACAAAAATTTGGAGTAAAGGAATAGAAATAAATTTGGAGTAAAGGAATAAATAAACCCCAATTACTAATTAATTTGTTATTCACTATTACTATTTAATAAATTCCTTATCACCACTGAACTGCCCAAATGATTTTTGTGTCTGTTTGTGTGCGTGAGTGTGAATTTGTGTGCGTGTTTGTCTGTGTACTTGTGTTTGTGTGTGTACGTGTGTGTGTGTGTGTGTTTGTGTGTGTACGTGTGTTTGTGTTGACTATGACCTCCTGACACCAGAGGCGCACATGGAGGAGGTGCTGACGGTGCTGACACACGCTGGGACGCTCCTTGCCGTGCTGGTGTCAGCCATTGTCTTCAAGGTAACAAATTTTCCATCTCCTTTGTTAGGGCATTTGTTTAGGTCTTTTTTTTTTGGGTTTTCCATCGCCTTTTTTAGGGTATTTTTTTAGGCATTTTTTTAGATCAAAAATATTTTTCACTAGAAATGTAAAGTCTTCTTAATGGATTACTATTTTTCTCTTGGTGGAGATAGTTTTCCTGTACGGATATAAAAAATTTCCCCACATGCCGAATGTTCTTACCAAAGTTAAAAGTTTTATCCTAAAATTGTGAAGTTTTCATTGGGTAAAAAAATTCCCGACGTGCGATGGTATTTTTTAAGGGTAAAATTGTCTCCCTGTAATTGAAAGGTCTTTTTGCCGTGTATTGTATTGTGCTAACGTACGTTATGTTGTGTATTGTATTGTGCACTGTATTGTGCTAACAAATATTATGTTGTGTATTGTATTGTGCACTGTATTGTGCTAACAAATATTATGTTGTGTATTGTACATTGTATTGTGCTAACAAATATTATGTTGTGTATTGTACATTGTATTGTGCTAACAAATATTATGTTGTGTATTGTACATTGTATTGTGCTAACAAATATTATGTTGTGTATTGTATTGTGCCGTGCATTGTATTGTGCTAACAGATATTATGTCGTGTATTGTATTGTGCCGTGCATTGTATTGTATTGTGCTATAATATATCGTATTGTGCCATAATTTATATATCTTGTGCCGTCTATTGCTTAGAGTCGTGTATTGTGTTGTATATTGTATTGTGTCGAGCAACTCGGTGGACCACACCACGTTCCTCTCTTTGGTGCAGGTGCAGCGGACGGTGCGTGTTGGTGCAGTGGTGCTGGTGCTGTGCAACGCGTGCTGTGCTCTGGTGCACCGACCTGCTCTGCACTGTGGTGCTCTGTGTGCGGCTGTGGCTGTGCTCTACGCTGGTCTGTGCTTGTGTACTACATGTATCTCTACGGTTCTTTAAATTTTGTGAATAGGAGAAACTGTTTCGGATTCTAATTTGGAAATTCGTTACGACGAAGAATTTTTGATTTTCTAATTTGGAAATACGAATGGACAAAGGATTTTAGATTCTAAGTTAAAAATGCGTTAGGATGAGGGATTTTTGATTTTAATTTGGAAATGTGTGATTTTTCATTTCATTTTATTCATTTTTATTAGTTGACGCTTGACTTGAATCAACTCATTTTTAAATTTTATGAATAGGAGAAATGATTTTAGATTCTTATTTGGAAATCGTAATTTTTCGTTTAATCGAGTTCATTTTCATCTTCTTTAGTGGTTGTTTTATGCGAATCAACTTGTTCTGCAAGTGTTTTTTTTATGAGGAGAAATGATTTTAAATTCATATTTCTGGAGACGCGTTCTGCTTTGAATATATTTATTTTCGTGTCTATTTCCGTATTTGTGGTCCACTGCTGTCATGTTTTTCATCACCTCTTGACTTTCGTCTTCAGCTTTTATCTTGTTTCATAAACTTACTTCTCAAATTACTGTTGTCATGCACAGATCAAATGTGGGAATACACCTTGTGCATAGCTCCCGCATTCCTCTAACTCCATACTAAATGGTGCCTTCATCCTTCCTCTCTTTGCAACACCATTTTCGTGGATATGGATGCTGAAACTAACTCTTAATCTTCTGAATTATTTTTTCCAGGTTCTCTTCTAAAACCAATGTCGCATTTTCCTGCGCTGTCCTTTATAAACCGGAAACCTGTTCGAGCTCCCGCACCTCAGATGCTTGTTGCCAGGTAAACTCTTATCATGAGTAATTTTCACAATTTATGTGTACTTTTACCCTAATTTAGTACTTTAATTTGAAGATTAATATCTACTTTGGGATTTACCGCAGTTTGGGTTGCGGTAACACCACCCTTGTCAAGGTGTTCATGGTCTAATCGGGATACGTTTTTTTAATTTTGTTGAATAGTAAATGAGGTATTTCCTATGAAATTATCATGAAACTTTATTTGTCGACAGTTCGGGTGATTACTCTTCCGATGACGATCGTGACACATCCCCTCCGCCCTCGCTCCGACGACCGACTAAGTTCGTTTCTCGCACGCCAGCCTCAGCTCACCGGTATCCAGGACACGGCTCGACCAATGGCAGCGCACCGCGCTCGTCCCTCATTGGCGGGGATTCACCTAGCTCGCAGCTCATTGGCGGGGATTTCCCTAGTCAAAAGCCCATTGGCGGGGATGCTCCTAGCTCGCAGCTTATTGGTGGCGCAGAAACTCGTCAGCCGCTCATTGGGGGGAATCACCAGTCGTGGCTGCCTTTTACTGGCGGAGACAAGCAGGCTTCTGTTGGTGAGGTCCATTCCAGTTCTCTGATTGGTGGGAAGGACGAGCGCCCGTCGGTGATGGACAGAGAACATCTCAATGGGTCATTATTGAGCGTAAATAAAGAAGTGTGAGTGCACTTTTGAAATTAGAGATGAAAGGTATTTCTTGAAGTTTTCTTTTTGGTAAAGTTATGAGAATGTATGGGTTGAAAAATACCGAATTTATAACATTGTCATATACATAACACCATTCTATATTTCTATTATTTATCGTTCATGTTGTTGCCACGATATTTGTACCTCTGAATTATCATCCAATTCATCTCATTGCATATTAGTTATTTTCATCCACTGTTGTATGTACACATTGACATGATATTTTTTTTACTTATTTTGATAACAGTACAGGTTACAAATCCTCAGGGGGAGACAACTATTTTATATGTGAGAATTGGCTTTCTGAGGAGGAAAATGTGAGGTCCCAAGGTGAGAGGTAGGCCTCCTCTTTGCTGAAGTATAGTATTTTTTAAATTTTTGTTATGGACCATCCTTTTTCGGTTGACAGTATCTCGTTTTTCAGCACCCACTATTTTCTTCAACGTACATCTTTTTTCATAAACTTCCTTCACTGTTTCTGTACGCAGGGTGTGGGAACTTGACACCTTGTGCCTAAATTCCGCGTTCCCTGAACTCCATACTAAACGGTGCCTTCCTTCTTCCTCTCTTTGGATCGCATTTGTAGCGGATAGGGAGGCTTAAACAAACTAATAATCTAATCTCCCTTTTTTTTAGAGCAACTGGTAGTGGCTAGGGAGGCTGAAACTAACTTATCTTCCCAGCTGTAATAACGCCTTCCTGCGCAGGACGCCTCCCAGCAAACTGGAGCAGCTCCAGAAGTTCCTAGCTCCTCCAACTCCTACTAGGGGGAGCACCCCCACTAGGAGCAAGACTCCTACGAGGAGGAAGACTCCCACTAGGGGGAGTACGCCCACTTTGGATACCTTAAAGGTTGGTAACTCTGTGATTACCCTCTGGCTGGTAATGTTACCCCCTGTGTGTGTGTGTGTGTGTGGGGGGAGCTTTCTAGAATACTGCCACAGTGGCTCGCTGCGTGTCGTAAGAGGCGACGAAAGTGAGCGGAGCGAGGGGACTGGAGATCCTTTCCTCTGTAAAATTTTCGTGATAGGCAGCATGCCGATGGAGGGATGAGGGGGTTGAAAGACCCCCTCAAACCCTAATAATAGGATCTATGAGGATAAAAAGGAAAACCATCGTAGCTTAGAAAATCATGATGTAAAACAAACAAACGTTTCGGATCATAAAAAATCCATCCCCAGTGTTCAGTGTTTGTTTGTTTTATATCATGATTTTCTTAGCTACGTTGGTTTTCCTTTTTAGCCTAAAAGTGAGATTTCCTAGAAATCGTCCAATTTCATCTAGGATCTATGAATGTAAAGGGTGTGGAAGTAGAACAACTAAGAGTAAGAAAGAAGAGATTGTAAGAATAATGCTGAGACAGGGTGTCTACTGGGTGCCAAAGGTGCTAAAAAGTGCTAAAACCAGCAAGGTGCTAAAAATGTGCTAAAGAGTGCTAAAATTGAAGGACAGGTGCTGAAAAATTTTGAAAAAGTGAAATCGCTTAGATTTTAATATGTATAAGTCCCATCCAAAGGAAGATGTTCACCTATTGAATAATAGTAATTATTTATTTTTATCATTTTATTTCACATTAAGTGAAATCTAAGTTTCAATCATTCCGTAATTCTTAATTACAAATATCTAATTATTATAATCATAAAAAGTCAACATCTTTCTTCAACTGGCTTCTGGGGCTATTGAAGAAAAAATATATTAATTACTGTTATTTTATATTACTAAATTTGTTTATTTTTCAGGTTTTCTTTGTGGTTCAAACCATCCTTAAATCCTTTTATAATAAAAATGGAATTGTTCTGAAAATGCGTGTATTTTTGCTGCTGGAAATCTCTGTTGTCTGATACCTGGCATTTGTCATGGAAGTGTTGGTTATAGATTTCGTGTATAAACATATATTATAACAATGATCTTCATATTTATCAAATTTATATATGGTTATCATTGGAGCTTATTGAAAGAAAAGGGTGCTAAAATTTCATCATTAAATATGCTAAAAGGTGCCAAAAAAATGCTAAAATGGAGGATGGACATTTTAGTAGACACCTTGATATTTTCCCTTCGCCAAGCATTTCTCGTTCCCCTATCTGGCAGCAAACATTTGATCCACACAACCTCTACTACTTCTGAAACCACGTTGTTCTTCAGCTAGCACATCATCCGTCCTCACTCTCACCTCAGCTATTTTATATATTATTGATACTAATTGTTATTGATCACAAAATAATTTTAGTGCTCAAAATAATAATTATTATTGATACTAATTGTTATTGATCATATTATTACCTTAGTGAAAATAGCGTAGTATATCAAGTGATGGTGAAACAATTGAATAATATTTGAAATGAAATGAATGAGTATAACAAAGCGACTATTACTGATTATATATAATTGTAGTTGAAATGTTAATGATCATAATCACCTGAAACAATTGAATAATATTAAAAAAAAAAATTAAAAGAAAAAGTATAACAAGCGGATTATAACTGATTATTTATAATTGTAATTGAGATGCTAATCATCATAATCACCATCATTACGATGCTAATCATAATCACCATCATAACGATGCTAATCATCATAATCACCATCATTACGATGCTAATCATCACAATCTCCATCATTACGATGCTAATCATTACAATCTCCATCATTACGATGCTAATCATCATCACAATCACCATCATTACAATGATAATAATCATAATCACGATCATTATGATGATAATAATCATACTCACCATCATTAAGTTGATAATCATAATCACCATCATTACGATGATAATAATCACCATCACCATGATGCTAATCATCACAATCACAATCATTACGATGATCACCATCATTCATTGCAGAAAGACGAGGGGCGACGCAGCGGCACACCGACACCGTCTCTTAACAGGTGTGGGCTAGAAGTATGCATTTATTCTTTTCTTTATTCATTTATAGATACATTTATTTATAAATTTATTTATTTTTTCATTCTATTTCTTACTCCGTTAAAGCATTAACGAGATACATTTTTGTTTAATTTCAATGTTTTATTCAACTTTCTATTTGCAACGAGAGATTTGTCGGCATTATAGAGCGTCATTCAGAACCTATTTGGTTAATTCGAGCGAAAGTTGGAGTCCGAGCAAATTTGTGTAAAATCTACGGTGTTTGCTCCCCAGGTCTGGGAATCACTCTACTGCTCCTGGAATTTAATTGTCTATTTATCGAATCATCAGAAACGTTATTTGTCCACATTTAGAGCCTCATTCATCAACCAATTCATCCTTTAATGTATACTAAATGCTCATACTAAACATAGATAACACTTACATAGATACAGAGTGGCGGAAAAAGAACGCATGAATTTCACCCTAGTAAAATTCGCTACGTATAATTATACTAGTTATACTTGATATAATTATACAATTAATTATACGTGGAGTTTAAAAGTAAAATTGGCCGTTCCACTCCCTCCACTGATACTACGCTAGTAAAACCCATGCGTTCTTTTTGCGCCACCCTATACATAAAGAGAACTTTGCTAAAACAATTTGTGTAAAATCCACGGTGTTTTCCCGCCAGGTCTGGGAGAGGCCGCAACTGCGCTGCTTTGTGTCGCTCAGGACAAGCTTGTCGAAACTCCCCCATGCTGGACTCCTCCTGGTGTCGCACCCACTCCTAGACTCCCCCTATTGTATAAATTTGATTGAACTTTTTTTTAGAAATATCAAACAATTTTGTTGTTGCTTATTGATCGGTTTTACCTAGTGGACAATTACTGAGTAAAACAAGTCCACTCTTTTTAAATGTTAATTATTGATGGCTGTGTCTAGGCTCTCCGAGATTTGATTATTTGTTCGATTAGTTGAGCATCTTTTAATTGTGAAATAATTCTGTAATTCTCTTTTTATTCGTAGGAAATAATTCTTCAGTGTATAATTAAATGATTGAACGTAGGAAGAAAAGTGTTCGTTAAAATAGGCATGATTTCCTTACATTATGTGCCTTTATTTCGTAATCTAGGGTTTTATTCGTTTGTTCACTCATTTTTCATCCACAATTTCCGACTCAACGTAGCTCGCTTGTTTTTTCAATACTTAGTTTCATCAACGTGAGTTTATGAATCCATACTGCTTGTGCGAGTAAGATTTTTTGAAACGCTAGTTCCAACAATTTATTTTTCAATGTATATGTTGTTAACGGGTAGTTTGAATAATCTCACATGCCCCTGAAGTCAATTAATAATTGATCTTTTGTGTGAATGGAAAAGACTTCCTAATTTTGACCAGGGAAATTCATCGAATGTTTTATAATTTCAGTACATGTTAATCTTGTTAGTGTTGCTCTCTTGGTTGCTTGGTTTTAACCACGGTAGAAGAAATAAGGTAGGTTCAAATCAGTCGTTTTTTCGTTGACGGTGTGGTTTTGCTGACGTTACGGCAATGAACCAATAGCAGCGCTCATATTGCATCTGGTAGCACGGCTACCCCCAAATCTGGCTCCACTATTGGCCTAACGATATGACGTTTTGGTGACGTCATAAAGTTTGTTTGAAATGAAGCTTTTCTATTGGCTAGCCGAACAAGAGGAGGTGTATTTTCTCCCATAGAAATGACCCTACCTTGTTTCCTCTACCGTGGTTCTTACCGCCTACGCTTTGCTGTTAGTAAGAACGAAAGACCTAACTCTATTCCATTGCTTCAGTTCACAAAGAAACAAACGCTTAAAATAAATATTTCATTTGTGAATAGCAGCTACGAAAAAGTTGTAGAATTTTTTATCGGTACCGAGTTGTGTTTCTGTATCAACAAGTCGATTTAAACTTTTCTACTTCTCATTCCAGTGAAAGAACAAAATGTTCCGCATGCCGATAAGAATTTCTTAGTTGAATGAATATTTGTAACACATCGTATCCACAATACTGCCTGTTTTATAAGCCTTGGTTGTTTTCTCCTTTCAAATCGATATAATTTCTATTTCATGGACTCTACATCGGAAATGATGTTATAAGCATTCAAAATGATTATGGACAAGACTGGTAATGAAATGAAACTGAAGATAACGCTATAGATTAAATTGACAACGCAAATGCGATATTCGATAACGAAATCAGTAACACGGGTGAGCAAAAAACCTGAGGAATATAAAACAGAAAAGAAAGGCGTTGGAGATTATATAGGGTGGCGCATGAGTAACGCAGCCGTTTAAAAAATTAATAATAAATAAAGAATGGAAGGTATAACGATAGGGTTGATTGCAAACGATAGAGGAACTCTTAAAGTTTATTTACATGTCGTATTCTGTCAAAAGATAACCAGTATATATTGCGGTAATAAATCTTTAAAATTTGCCTTCAAAAGGGTGCGTTACTTATGCGCCACCCTGCATGAGAAGAAATTGTGGAAGAGAGAAATGAAAAGTTAGCCAACCGAACGTTCGTAATAATAGAACGTAAAGAATAATTTTCAAGCACGAACGAAAAAATCTTAGCACCGTGTAATGCATTTTCCAACAGAGAAAAATTAAATCATTTCCCTGATGCTCAACGCAGTGTTGCCTCAGGAACTTATTAGCCCAGAAACGAGCTTGCTTAAAGTAGTAGAAATAGTTGATTAAGCGATCAATATGACAGAACACTTCGTTCTTCTAATGAGTGTTTTTAATGCAACCATGACTACACATCTTCGCCGGAGGTCGTAGAATATCCACGAGATTAGTCAACGATTAAATCGCCAATGAAGTTTGCGTAGTCATTTCGAACGAGATTCGAACAAAAACGCACCACAACGTTTTGAAAGCTGAGAGAGAACATCGAGCAATATCGAGATATTTGCTTTCACAACCCGCTGCACTAGAATTCTTTGCTATCGATGGACGAACGACCGAAATAAAGACATCACTTCGATAAGATAAAATACCAAGTACACAAACAAACATCGGCATCTTAGGATGCTTTATTTCCAATCAAGCCTGATACATATGATCTTAAGCATTGGTTTTTCAAATGTCTTATAACTAACATTATATGTAGGACACCATGACGGTTCCCCCGTGAAGCCGGTACCCATTTCCGACACCTGGGTTGAGTGGGGTATTGTGCTCGAGCTCTCCCTTATACCCAACGGGGAAAATCGCCGCGCCAGTGCCGGGATACGAACCCTCGTCTCCAACATGCAAGGCCGATCCCTTAACCACTGTGCCACTGCGAGCACTTCGCACAAGCAGCCTGAAAATGACGAGCTGTTTTTTGACACATCATCCGTGAACGAAACTGCAGGAAAAATGGTAGCCAGCCAAAAGGCAGCGAAAACCGTACCATGACCACACCACATGCAGGAAATGTTAATCTTTCCATACTGAAAGAGTATGACGAGTTATTACAGCTTCAGTGAATGGGCACATGAAAGTGTAGTGCGCTCAGGTGGCTGGAGCTTCTCATGTACCTCGCATAGAATGTGAAAGTCTCACAAATAGCAGGAATTGTATAAAGACTTGCCGAACGCTACTACGGCCTACTGTCGAGACGGTATTGGGACGCAAATTATACGTCAAGGAATTAATGAACTATCTTCGTGTGATAGATGCTTACGATTTAATTTAAATGTTTCAGTAACTTTGCTTTGCAATTGACTTACCTTTAATGATAAAAGCTGTTAAACTGATCTTTTGGTCGCAGACGACATGCGTAGAGGGGAGCAGTAAAGGACCCGCATCCGTGTTTTAATGTTGATTGTATCAATACCTCTCATTATTATTATTATTTACCTCATCGGTGCAGAAATCTATGAAGGGCTTAGCTGAAGAAACCTTGGAGAATATCGTTTGCAAAGTGGACGTTTGTAATGTAGCGTATCCACAATACGTCACATCAAGCTGGGCCAAAAGTTGGAGGATATTAGCTCAATACATATTTGTTGCATGCCCCGTGCTGTTAGTTCCATTGTTTATCTTTGGTTCCTAGATGCAACATTTTTCTAGATTACCGAATTGTAGTTGGCTTCGTGCGCCATCACAGCTAAGAGTTACATTTCAATTCGTAACATGTTGGGCGTCCATCATGGACGCCGCACAAAAATATTTTACACTACGCACATTTTTAGCGCTAATCCGTCCGTAGACTATTTCATTGTGACCGACGCAATGTTACTGCACTTCTGCAATGCATTACTTGTTTCAAGGGTAACTATAACAGCAAAAACTTTTGTGTCTTAATTCTAAAGGAATATAAGTTAATATCAGCCTCCCTTACCACAACAAAAATATTCAAAGAGGAAGGATGAAGGCGCCATTAGGTGAGCACCACAGATCTTTTTCTCAGACTAATACATAATACGTTTATGAGATATTTACAAGAATTTCTGGTCAAATAAGTAGTTTTCCTGATGTACAACCGAGTATTG
The DNA here is from genome assembly GCA_014220935.1 of Platorchestia sp. MABIK. Taxonomy (NCBI): domain Eukaryota; kingdom Metazoa; phylum Arthropoda; class Malacostraca; order Amphipoda; family Talitridae; genus Platorchestia; species Platorchestia sp. MABIK. Next base: position 12,844 of record JACJUY010008799.1, on the reverse strand, counting down.
AAGTTGTCAAAAAGTTTCATTGATTTTTCAAACATTGGATGACAAAGTCGAAAAATATCGTAAGTATATACCCTTACGTTTTTACGAAAAATTTCATCGGAAAATATCAGAATTACACTGATTTCTTACTAGAAATGTTAGAATAATACACAATAGGCAGCATCTTGGCGACAGTTAGAGTGTAAGTATATTTTTTAGGAGACCATCTATTTGATGTTGAAACTTGCATAATCTTGTTCGAAAGAATGCTCACTTGGTTGTCACCGTCCACGCTTTGTTTAGTGACAAGGAAAGACCTAATTCTATTCTCTTGGTAGAGTTCACAAAGAAAGAAACGCACAAAATAATAATTCCATTCCTGACTGCTGTCCTGTACGCAGGCAAAACAGCTGCGGAAATTCTATTGGTACCGAGTTTTACTTCTCATCGCGTTGATTTCAACTCGTCCACTGCATAAATACAAACGTACTCCGGGGTTGTGCGCCCTGCACTCACACCTAGGCCCATATGGTGCCATTTAGTCCCTCCTTCGGAGCGCGTAGGCTTCTAACACAATAAAGCATCAAATCTCCGTAGAACTCTCTATACCCGCGCTTTTATTTAGCGTCCTGGTGCAAATCACACATACAAACGTACTCTGGGGTTATGCGCCCTGAACCACACACCGAATTCCTGAATGAGCCTTTTATCTCATCTTCACAGTACACCGGCATGTACGGCTAATTAGATCCCAATCTTCGTAATTTATTATATATCAGCGCTTTAGTTAAACGCGATCAAAATATTTTAACTTGACAGCTATCCTATACCGCACCTACGTACGTCCAATGTTTTTCAGGAGGTCGACATATATTTACTGAACACTTATAGTGTTATTCAATTTCAAGGGTCACTAAAACGGCATTATTTTGCGGTGAATATCTCAGTTTGAGCCTCCCATACCGCACCAAAGATGTTCAAAGAGAAGAAAGATGAAGACACCATTAAGACTGGAATTGGAGAAACGTGGAATCTATGCAGAAGGTGCATTCCCGCACAGGATCCCGTGCGCACAGAAACAGTAAGTTGAGAANAGTGCTCCTGAGGATACCGTTAACAGTTCATCACGGGCATTCCTAACCGTACTAGGACGGATAATGATCGACCGTCAACAACGATACGACCAAGCATTGAAATTGTTTGAAAAGTGTCAGTTCCTTTGGAAACTTTGCGTGATGTATTATTACAGTATTTTGTCATTATTGAATTTTGCAGTTTCATTTTGCTAATGTATAGAGATATTTGTCGCCTCTCTGCTGTCCTAGTTTCCAGCACCTCTGACTTTCTTCTTAAACTTCTATCTTGTTACGTAAGCTTCCTTCTCAACTTACTGCTTCTGTGCGCACGGGATCCTGTGCGGGAATGCACCGTATGCATAGATTCCACGTTCCTCTAACTCCAAACTTACTGGAGTAGTTCCTCTAACTTCAAACTTACTTTTTTAATTAATGCCAGTAATGTTATTTATGCCGTTTTAGTTACCCTTGAAATTGAATGGTATTCCAAGTGCGCAGTAAAAGGGGATCGGCATTTAAAAACAGTTTAGTAGTAAGTCGGGGTCAGTAGACGCTGTAATAACAAAAACATATTTTGGGCGGCGTCTAAGTTTCAGGCGCCGTATAACGGATAGTATGGACGAATTCTACATAAGAGCATATCAATGTTATGTCCTTCGATGACCAGTTATAACGGCACAGCCAGGATCTAGGTACATATGTGTACAGGGCACATAACCGCAGAGTACGTTTGTATTTATGAAGTGGACGAGTTGAAATCAACGCGATGAGAAGTAAAACTCGGTACCAATAAAAGTTCAGCAGCTGTTTTGCCTGCGTACAGGACAGCAGTCAGGAATAGAATTATTATTTTGTGCGTTTCTTTCTTTGTGAACTCTAAGATTTGACGTCAGTCGTAAGATTTGACATCAGTCGTAAGATTTGACGTCAGTCGTAAGATTTGACGTCAGTCGTAAGATTTGACATCAGTCGTAAGATTTGACATCAGTCGTAAGATTTGACATCAGTCGTAAGATTTGACGTCAGTCGTAAGATTTGACATCAGTCGTAAGATTTTCAAAAGCGTTTAAATTTTTTGACAATTCTAATTCTTGGTCGTACCGTCGTTGACGGTCAGTCACTACCCGTCTAAATAACCTGTAATCCATTACATATTTTGAAGCAAAAATTGTGCTGTTATAGTTATTCTTGAAACAAGTGATTTCTTGAAAAGTGCAGTACGAACGCGTCGGTCACAATAAAACCATTGTTAGTAGATGAAATATTATCGTAACAATTTTTAAATTTATTTTTGTGGGGCGCCCTAATACGGGGCCGTCATGCCACAATATGGAACGTAACTCAATACGCTGTTGCCTTACGAAACCAAATTTGAATGAAGTCTATACAAATGTTGAGTCCAGGAACCTGGTGTGTGTGTGTGTGTGTGTGTAGGGGGCATGATCCCGGAGTACGTTTGTATTTTGACTCTAGGAATGTAAACATAGAACAAACCCTAACAACTAGACACAAGTAAAGAGAAATTGACTCTAGGAATGGAAACATGGAATAAACCCTAACAACTAGACACAAGTAAGGAGAAATTGGCGTCTACCATAACAGTTGAGTTGATCGCAAATCCCTTCTTACTTTAACTTTTCAATCCCAGTGTAAGAAATAGATAACTTTTGCTAGTGTAGTAAATTGATATGTTTTATTTCATGGTTAATTAACTCATTACCACTCCTACTTACAAAGGAATTATTTAATTGAAAAGAATAGCGTGATGGGAACTGGAGTTCTGAAGAGCCGCCAAATTCCCTCAACGCTCAACGAGAACTGGAGGTCCCGTCGGGAACGAAAGGGTTTACGCCTGAAGACATTTCCGCTCGCTGAAATTTTCAGTGAAAGAAAAAGTGTTAGAGCTCGGCAGAGCTAAAGGCTTGTGGCGTGCAGCTTTTGAGGGATCGTCTTCTGATCAGCACAATAAAATATTTAACGCGTTTCCCGCGATGGGTTAAACTAAAGTTCAATGTTCAATTCAAACGTAAAGTCAGTTTTGGTGAGCAATTTTGAAAATAGCAAATATAAACTGGATCGTGCCTTTATTTAGCTTTAGGCGTTTATGAGAATTGAGTTTGTGCTTGTAGGTCGGTGAGCAGCGTTATGAAAATCCCTTCAGTGACAACCGGTGGGTCCCTTCGCAGGAAACGCGTCAACTGCCGCCTGACGCACCTTTGGTCACTGAGGAGATTTTCGTAACACCGCTAAGAATCCCGGTGATCACACTCTAAATTTTCATGCCTACTTAATCGAAATAAAACGAAGGCACAATCCGTGTAATGTTGGTGTGTTTAAATATTGTTCGCTGCAACTGACTTTGGTTAGATTTGAGTATTGAACTTCAGTTTATCCGCCTGCAACGAAAGTGTTGACACTTTAACTGCGACGTGAGCCGCCGGTGTACACGGAGGGAATTTTCTGAAGGGCGCTGACCGACCAGTCGTCGAACTCAATGTTAATGAACTCCTAGCCAAAGCTGAATGAAGGTAAGATCCAATTAATGTTTGATATTTTCAAATTACTCACTACAACTGACTTTAATTTCATTTGTATATTGAACGTCAGCTAAACTGCGCAATGTAAAAATTAAAGGCGAGTCTTCTTCAACTTCTTTCTCAACTTACTGTTTCTGTGCGCACGGGATCCTTTGCGGGAATAGACCTTATGCATAAATTCCACGTTCCTCTAACCCCAATCTTGATGGTGCCTTTAACTTATCTCTTTGAAGATCTTGACTTTGGTAAGGGAGGCTGAAACTAAGAATCATTGAGGTATATTGATGGAAAAATTGTGCAGTTTCAGTTACCCTTAAAGTTGAAAAGTTTAAGCAATGGTGCAGTACAAAAAGGTCGGTTCCGATAAAATGATATATTACCTGCCAAAGATTTAGCAATGAAAATAATATATTTCTGAATGGCGTTCGAGAGTGGCTCCTTATAAGCTAAATATATAAGGTAAATTAATTTACAGAAATTTTTATTATAAATTTATGAAATGTATATAATATAAATAGGGTAAATAAATTTGTATAATCGTACGTGAACCAAACTCTCAGGAAGAAGTGCCGTATCAAAAGTGGTGTATGCAGGATGTAGGTGTGTGCTAAGCGCTGTGGTGTGCACGGAGGGAATTTGCGGAATGGTGCTGTCCGACCAGTAGTCGAACTTATTCTAATAAATTCTTTGTCAGAGCTGAAGGAAGGTAAGATCAAATAAAATGTTTGCTATTTTTGACATTGCTCACCCCAGTTGACTTTGAATTTGAACTTAGTATTAAACTTGAGTTTTACCTGCCTCAGTCACAATGTCAAAAGCAAGTTTCAGGTTCCCAATTCTGTCACTTGCAGCCTCACCAAACCCACCGCAGCAGCCACTCAAACGTAGTGTTTATATTGATAACAACTGCGTGGTTCCGCTTAAAAGAATTTCATGACAATTTTTTGGGAAATTTAAAAAATCCTTTGATAAAATAATTAGATTTCTTGTACGACCGTGTGTTGAGGTCACCAAAAAGTTTCACCGCTTGTAAACCGAGTGAAAAGGTGTGAAAATAACTCAGGGCTATTTACCTTTTCATTTTTGACAAAAATTTCGTGTTATATCTATGTTAGAAATTCCCTGATCTCCCTCCCGCAATGACTTGAGAATTGGAAAACGCGGTTTTAAAGTCAATCGTAGATAGATTCACCCCTGGAGAAACTCCAAAATTTTCAGTATTTTTGATGTACTAAATTTCGTTGAAATTGCAAGGGTATAGCCTTACAATATTTTTGCACTCTTTCACTCAATGTTCCCTGAAGCGCCATGGTCGTACCGACGTTGACGGTCAGTCATTATCTGTACTAATACGATTAAAATTATTACATATGATTACGTATAAACTGTATTTTTAGTAGCACTACAGGAATTAGCACTCCCACGGGTAATATGTGTGGTCCCGAGCTGAGAGTTCGGTAGGAGTTATGTTGTTGGAATACAATTTCATTTTGTTAGTTCATGTACTTTTTTCCGATTCACAGCTGTCCTGGTTTCCAGCGCCTCTGACTTTCTTCAGCTTTTATCGTGTTTCATTAACTTCCTTCTGAACTTACAGTTTCTTTGAGCTCGGGATCCTTGTGCTTAGATTCCGCGTTCCACTAACACGAAACATAATATTGGTTTCACATTTCTTCTTCTTTTACACCTATGTTGTTGTAAGGGACGCTGAAATTAACTTATCATCATTTAGAGAAATTCAAACAAATAAGTGTTATTTTAGTTACCCTTGAAATAACAATTTCTATCTTATTTTCAGTAAACATAAGTCGGGTCAAAATACTTAGGTGATTCGTTAGCGGAAGAAAAAATAATAGATTTGAAGACCTATCTCTGACACGGTCTAGGATAGGTCCCACAATTGCAATGAGAAGATTCAGTGAGAGCGAGGCGCTTTTATTCTCATGAAGCTTGGGTCTTGTATAGGTATAGATTGATACTCTAGGTTTTAGAGCCACATACTTTATCATAATGTACAGAAATTTGTTCAAGTATGCATAGTATGGTACATTACACGAAACTAAGTGGCGTTTACCTCGGAGGTGAAGCAACAGCACACATAGTTTAAGACAGAGTTGACGGTGGAGCTGAAAAAACATTAGAAACGACTGCGTAACATTTCTTGTTGAGTTGTGCAACCAATTCAAGAAATGGTTCACTTTCGATAACGACAGCTAGATAACTAAATTAAATGTGCTGGATCCTAGTGAATCTCGAAAGGAAACGAAATCTCCGACATCAATAATTCCTCTCGCTGCTCACTTTCCGTCGCCAGTTTCTGAGGAATGTTTGGATGAATTAGACGATCAATGGAGGCGTTACCGCGCTAATGTAGACAGGCTACCGACCGCTGGGGAGAACATGCCCCAATACTGGTACTCTTCACGAAACTAGAAAGATTGTTTGCAAAATTCTAAGGACAACATTTTGTCAAACTTCATGACAAACCTCACAGTTTTGCCACATTCGTCAGCTGCCGTTGAACGTATTTTTTCTATGATGAACTGCACTAAAACAAAAGCAAAGAGAACCTTTAACAAGAGCAACCATAACGTCATTTATGTATATTTTTGTTGTATCCATCATGTGTTTTTGTATTTTTTTGTTTTCTTGGGTTATATTTCAAGATTTTGAGATTTTCAGAACCACAATCTTGGGTTTCGATAAAAAT
>JACJUY010008798.1:0-15683 GCA_014220935.1 Platorchestia sp. MABIK | reverse complement strand
TGACATAAATATTCCAGGGTAACAAGTTTACTTAAGCATGAATAATTAGCAACAGCACTACCTAAACGAAGAGCACGAGGTAAAGCATTATATTTCCCACAGTCGTAATTGTAACAGAATAAGGGGACGAGCTAATTAGAACCTGAGGTTCAACTAGCGTTGAAATCAATGCCATGAAAGCTCGAAGGTTCACTTCTGCACCCGAGTGTTGAGCTGGTAGAATGCCCTATGATATGCCTCACATGAGCTCTGTAATTCACGCTACGCAATTTGTTTTTGAGATAAGACCATATTCTTCGAAGCAGGACAATGGCTTCCTCCTTTATAAAAGATTCATGTCTATTTTGTTTCGAACAAAGAGTGTTGAAGAGCCAAGTGTTGAGCTCGTAGAATGCCCTATGATGTGCCTCACATGAGCATCCCATGGCGTGCAAAGTTACAGCCTGAGAGACAAGATCGTGCCTTCCAATTTGTTTCTTTTGCTCAGCACAAGTTCTGCGCCACAGTGAATTTCAACAGATAGAACTCTACAGGAAAAATATGATAGCCAGTTCTGAGCTTTTACTTTAATGCATTAATGCATTTTTTGAACTGAAAATACGGTCAATGAATGATGAAATTAGAACTAAAAGAGCGTTTTGCCGATGTTGATTCAAATTCAGATTCATACATAGTCTCCATGAGAAATATTATAATCCGGATTTCTTGCATAGGAAAGGACGTTGTGTTCATTTAACACAGAACTGCTTCAAAAGTTCTTTGATTTTCCAAGGGGGCGATTGGCAGAATTAATTTTACTTGATGGATGATTTCGCATTAATCCAATCCATTATCCTGTTTTCTATCTGAGCACACTAGTGACCAAGGGCGTACAAAGTCTTTAATTAACAATTCCTTCATTGATTCCTACGTTCGACAGCCTCTAATGATATGCTAACTGTCCATCTCCGAGCGGTGTTTTCTCCCGATGTTATTTGTCAATAATTGTTGAACTTTTCAATTACTGGAAATGAGCTTATTTCATTCCGAGCTCTTCGTACTTGACGAATATTAACTCGATTCTTTCTTGAGGTTGAGATTTCAAGTATGCTTTGGTTAATGCGATTTCAAATATATTGTCTCTGTTACGTTTGTCATGAGAGGATGCAAAACTATCATACGTATGTATCGTTATTTGCATAGTGTGTCCCATTGTTAATCCGCAATTGAAAACGCCACGAATACAAGACATCGACAGCGTAAAAAAAGATACATTATGATTGAACGTATCAAAACAGTTCATTGATGGTGTCGTAAAAGCGGAGATTTTCTGCTTTCTCAATCAGTGAAGATTAATAGATTGCTCGTCACCAAACTTTGCCCCTCATAAACCTAGTTTATACTTGAACATAGTCATTCAACACATAAATCCATGAGGGAAAACTTTTTTACCGATCTACGGTAATCAGTAGTTAGCAGAAACTCAACGTCTTCATTTACACTTGGGAGAAGAACCTTCTGCCATGAAGTTCGGGTAGTGCGGACTAAATAAATATACGTGAGCTGCAAAGAGAATATGAAATTATCTACCTTTGATGAACAGCATTCAGCAGAAACTCAAAAACGCCTTCATTTATTCTTTTGAAAAAATCTTTTAAATTGGAACTAAATAAATAGAGTGCGCTGCAAGGAGAATGTAAACTTATGTATCGATGTTTGATAAATAGTAATTAACATAAACTTAACAACACCTTCATCTACATTTAGGAAAGGACCTTTTAGCTTGAAGTTAGGTTAATCCTAACTAAATAACTAGACGTGAGCTGCAAAGAGAATGTGAATTTGAGGCAGGTGCAGAGTCATAATGCACCCCACACTCGGAAACGCTGCCTCTGTTGTGCCTCAGGAGTGCGGGTCATTTGCAATAACAACGAATCTTGCGCGCAATAAGCCTTGTTATAGCACTGTTCTTCAGCTCTTAATTGCCCAGGCCATGTTAGTTCTCGGTGCTTAAACTGAGTTGTCACTCAGGGCTCAAGAATAATTTTATTTGTATTAATTTTCATTCCCTGCGTGAAATGATTCTCTAGTGAAACACATTTTGCGACCCTCAATTGATATTTTGATAAAACTGCTAGGTACTTCAATTAAAAACTTTTACGCTATGTAATTTTGTTTGCAGCAAAGACTATATTCTTCGAGGCAGGACCATGGCTTTCTCCTTTTTGAAAGGTCCAAGTCTATTTTGTTTGCTACAAAACCCTGACGAGTTTAACAACTTACCGCACAATCCCCGCGGTTATCAGGAACAGGATTTGGAGTATAATATTCCACTGGTAATTATTCTCAATAAAATCGCACCTCTTCTATACTGGGCTGCAATTGAAGTTTAATCGCAAATCAAAGTATGCTGCTGTAACGAGATGCCTCCAAAAATGTCAAAATTAGTCCTCTTCAGAGTTCGTTTCTTCCCAAAATGGATTCAAACTGCCTTCGTCATTAGTAGCTCCGAGCTCCACAATTTCTTACGTGGGAAAAACGACAGCAAATCACATTCATGCTATGGAAGCCAATAGAGTTTCCGATATTATTTGGTCGCCAGGTCAATAGTTCGGACTTCTTTATAAATCATGAGAATTTAACGCACGCTGCACTCTGAAGCCTCTTCGACTCCGCCCTGCCGCATGCTGGCCGAGAAGTGGGTGGCAATAATTTCTATTCATGACGTTTGTTATTTCAGACGAGGTCTAGCGTGACTTGAATTCCAGACACAGAGATCCGCAGGAGTGGGTCACCAGTCTCCCACAATCTTGGTGGCCGTGATAATGTTCTGGTCTTTAACAATTACTCCTACTGATTTTCTTGCTGATCATTGTGAACATGATTACAATGTTCGCTACGCTCGAATAATGTTGGAATGATAATTATAATGTACTCTATGTTGGAATAATGGTTGCCGCGTGCTCGGTCTTGAAATAATTATTGTCTGCCTCGTTGGAATAATGGTTACGTTGTGGACTACATTGGAATGAGGATCACAATTTGCACAACTTTGGAATAATAATTACAATGTGCGCTACGTTAGAATGGTGATACTGAGTGCACAAAGTTGGAGTAATGATTGTAATGTGCGCTACGTTGGAATGTTGATTACAATGTGTACTACGTTTGAAGTAATGTATTACATTCGTCTAAGTTTTATTTTAAGATCATTTCATCGATGTCTCGATAAGTACCTGAGATATATTGATTTTGCACAAATATCTTCTTGCACAAGTTCGTGGACAGGAACCTTCAAAAAACCAGCTAATGATTGCACATGTAATCTAATAGAGGATTGTACTGTCGTCATTAGGAATGCAAAGTCTTAATATCCTCTTTCATATTAAGTAAATGATACATGTGAATGCCTAATTAGTTGTGTGTATTTTGGGAGATGCAGCAGTTATGCGCGTTACTTAATATGTAAGATGAATACTTTAATGATGATACTGGACAGGAGAAACAAATTCAATAGCGAGTAATGGAAAGATTCATAGATTTATTTGAAAATGCAAGATTAGGAAACAAAACTTGCAAAATTAATGCTTTAGCAAGTTCACTAATGTAGGGTAAAATGTCGTTCATATTTAAATGTATATTTTTTCAAGAAAACCAGCCAGTGATAGACGATGGAAGGTCTATTGAAAACAATTGAATTGATCTTTAACGGTTGATTAAACCATCTCAAGTGTATAATAGCAAGACCGAATTTGTTCGAGCTGCAATTGGTTTAAGATTCTGAAAAAGTTGAGGTCAATAATTGCATCGACAGTTATCATTGTTTGTGCTAAAGAACTGCGTTCGTAATTGACCAATTCCATTACGTATTTCATGGAAATGATGATAATTGAAGATGATTCGGCCGTTTTAAAAAAGCATTTCACTTTTCTAAAGGACAAGCGAAGAACACGGAGCTGATGATGGTCTTAAAATAAAAATAAATAAATAAGCTAAAACTGATGTTGCTTAAAATAATTTTACTGCTCTCAACATGGCATGCCAATTTTCTGAAACCCAAATGAACGACCTAACACGTGTATTCTGCTCTCCCTGTTCAACCTATCTTTTGGATGACCTAAGAGATGGCGTATTTTATCAATGGAGTTGATAAAGCTGCACTATTTTCTTACTGACTGCATTTAAATGCTTTTTCTGACCATCTGTGAAAATTTGGATGATATTTTCTTGGTGGAATTACGAGTATATAGGAGGAAGTAATTTCAGTTCGAATAGGTAGGAAAATGGACAAATGCATACAAGCTTAGAAAAGGATTCAAGCCACTATTCTGTGGGTAGTCGTTACTTTACAGATGGTGTATGTAAAAAAGCCTATGATTTTACATAGATTCCACCATCATGTAGAATAAAATACCCATTCGACAAACATTCGATTTTGAACGAGTTTCTAATTCCAGTGTTCAAAGGTTCGTGTCGTAGCCATTGGCAGGTTGTATTTCAAAACGTCAGCCCTGGGAATGTTCCAAAGGCAGGTTTAACGTCCGTCTCGCTTTAGCGTACGTCTTCTAAGCGTCGGCATGGAATAAGAAAAGTGCTAAGGTCGAGTGCAAAAGGCAGAGAGCGACACAAGCAGCTCAACTTTCTCTTCTGAAGTATTCTGAAAACACAGCTACGGTCCCTAAGGAAACAAGTGGCTTGCATGTCTACACAACAGTCCTGCAATTGAGCCTGTACACGATAAACAACGGCGTAGTTTTTGAAGCCCAAAAGGGTACATTTTGGCAATTTTTTACAGCCATGTTGCGCCGCCAAGCAACGAGTGTAACTCATGGACCTACACAGCGACATTGGAGGTCGTAAATAATTCCGTCTGTATCATCCATCTCGTACACGCCTGAGAAAACTTAGACGTCATAAAACATTTAACTTTGTGTTTTTCGGACATTGCATGTTCCTAAAAATTTCTTTGTGAGATATAGCAGCAGACAATTTTCAAGTCTTACCTCAATTCTATGTAATAACCCTTGAAAATACCGATTTGAAAAGACAGCGATCTTGACCGTTGCTAACTTTCGTTTTAACGGTTTCCCCTGTTTCTGAATTATTTTGGGAAGGCAGATGGGCGTGGATTTGGCACTCCATAACTCGGGTGACTGCATCATCTGCGATGCCACTCGCTGCGCATGCAAGTGGAGGCAGCGGAGCGGCCAGGTCATTCCCATCACGCAGGCTGTAGTGGCCTGGAAGTGCTGGCGTCAGCATTCTGCCTCGCGCCGCGTCCATCAAAGCTAAGGCTTGCTTCTAGGCTCAGGCCTTCACCCTGAATTCTTTTGGTGTTGTAGCAACAAAACTCGATGGTGCATATATAATAATTGAACATTATTAATGTGGACATTGTATATTCCATGTTGTGGTATGGTATATATGGTGTATTAAACCACATGTCGGTTTGTATTTCTACACATTTTAAATAAGAAAATTAGAGCGAGGAATAAAGCTTTGGTTCGAAGCATTTTCGTTCCAAATCCTTATTGATCGCTATTATTTTCTTAGTATGGTGTATTATGTACGGACATTATTCTACATGGACATTGCATGTTATTACACATGAATAATAGTTGGCAAATGCAAATAATCATTGGGTCACTGAAGGCAATGCGATGACCATCCAGTGTTCCCATTTGGCGTATTTCGAAAAATCAAGAATGAGCGCTCGTAAAATTTTGTGGCTTTGGTAATATGGAGGCGTGAAGATGGCACTGTTCTCGGTTAGTGCATTTATAAAGATCGCAAACGATTGAATTTAATGTTTATTTACATTTTAAACTGTTCTACCGTTTCATTTTTCTATCTGGAATAAGTAAATTTGAAATTATGAAAGGAGTGTCCACAGAATTACTCTACACACCGGCAGAATTCAGAGACTCAATATTTGTGTAATGCATACAATTATTTTGTACGACGACAAATTCAAGAGGCGTCAACAAAGCAGGTTCATGTAACCTGAGAATTTATTTTGAATGTGAAGAGTTCTCCAAAGTTTGTTGAATGCATGTTCGAATTTTGCTCCATTAGAATATTTGTTGGGAAGGAAGAATACTCAGTTTTAAAGGAATTGCTTGCTCCTGCTCTTGCTTATGAATGAACTCATGAGCTTATGGAACTTAAAATTGTCCCTTTATTTATAACTCAATTTCTGACTTTTCTTCATTTTACCTAAAGAATACATTAAACAAGTTCAATGAGAATAATGTTCCATTCGGCAGACAAATTTCAGTGATACACTTTCGTACCTAGTTCAATTATGTTTACAATTATGTTACTTCAATAACTACTCTAAATATACTTCACAAATTATCTTTTTCATTTACATGACTTCTATTATTTACTAGCGATAACACGACATATATAACAATGATACATTACGAATTATGTTTCTCAATGTAGGTATCGTCTGAAATTACATGATTAGTCCACAATTCCATCAGTTGAAAATCAAGTGGCATCGGCAATCGATATGGAAAGTGAGCACTGAATCCTGGCAAAATGTCTCAAAATCCTGCGGGAAATCCTCATCGAGGTTTACACCTCGGCGATTTTTCCACTTTCTCAGTAAAATTCAACGCTTGTCTCTGCGAAGTGATCACACGCATCGCTGATGTCAAGAGAATGCAAACAGAATATTAGCTCATCATTGGATCAATTACGGAGGTAAATTGGCAACGTTTGATGTTATACAGATTTTTTCTCAATATTTATTACAAACAGCACAGACAACTAACAGCTTTCAAAGATTTCAAGTACAGAGTTGAATAATTATTTAAAAGTTTTTCTTATTTCAACATACTGAAACTTTTTGATGCGAAACAGATCATTCATTAATACGGTGTATTTATTACAAAACTAAATACAGCTCAGAGTTTTCCCAAACCTTCAAGCACATTTTTGAATTGTAGATTATTTTTTTCTCTATTCAATTTACATACTTGGGAAAATTGAATTTCAATAAACCCACAATGCAGAGCAAAATTATCTCCGTTATTGATTAAAAAGTTGAATAAAAAACACACAAACACAAAGCTTGCTTTTAAAGAATCAAACTTTTTTGCACTTTATAAACTTGAAAACTGAAACGTTTCTATACTACATGAAATCGATTTTTCTCCATTATTAGATCGGGTTTTCAGATTAGTGAGTTTGAAAACGCCATCGAAGTGTGTACGGGATGAATCACCGCAAATATTTTTCACTCTGAAAATGTCTTGAAAAATAAAACGCTTCTAAACTGCATGGTATACATATTTTCCCCATTGTTAGCTCAGGTTTTCAATTTCGTGAGCTTAGAAATGCCATCGAAACGCGATGCAGCAAAGCGCAGGGCTGCAGTCCTGCTAATGATGAACAGTTATAACTCAGCGGGCCATGCCGTGACGACCTCACCTTGCGCACACCCACGGCGATAAGAGGTCGTTTATAACAGTGCGGCACCGAGTAAAAGTCACTCTTATTTTACGCTGAATGTATGGCCAGTGCGCCATGACGATCGCCTTATCATTTAGCGTGATGAGAGAGGTGATAGTCGAGCTTTTTACGGGGAGGTAGTTTGTCCGAATTGGGCTATGATTGTGCCAATTTTAGTAGCCTGTTCGTGTAATTTTCGGTGAGTTCTTGCTGTGGTAGCTATGTTCAAGGAGTAATGAGTGTCATTTTTACCACTCGACTTTGTGGAAATTATAATCCTGTGTGAATTGCCCGATAAAAGGTGTTAGGAAAAATAGTTCTTGGGACGGCTGATTATCGCGATTGGAACCAAGAAGTTATTTAGTTAATGATGAAGATAAAAGCATTGGAAAAAACTTTCATAATTGAGTCTGCATGACTTCGAGGAGAAACACGAAAGTTTTTGGGAAAAGGTTGCGGTTTTTAACATTGCGCAACTGGGCATAACATATTTCAACGAAATTTTCTGTGCGATTTTTGTACAATACTGAAGGTCAGGAAACCAAATAAATCTATAATCCAGAGCGTGTGCCTATTCGCAATTTTTCTCTTAGCGAAATTCAAAGTGTGTTTGTTAGCTGGACGGCTTGTCAAATTCTGAAGCATTGTACCCGAGCAGCAAATAAAGGAATTTTAAAGTCCACAGGGATTGAAATATTTGGTTGTCTGAATCTGTGCTCAAATTGTTTTTAAAAATTGTGTTTTAACTTTTGAACAAAAACATTAGTTTCAATTGAAACTCCCGCATCCTGATACGACTTAATTGCACGTTTTTATTTTCGGGGGTGCAGAGCACAGAATACATCGATATTTTCAAGAGCAATACATAGCTAATTTTTTATTTGTAGAGTTACTACTGGATTTTAATTGTTGAACAGTAAGCATGAAATGTTTGGAAAGGTTTTCCAAGCTATTGCAACAAAATTAAGAGCCCAGTTTCTCTCGAGAGACAATAAATATGACATTATCGTGAAATGAGAATATAACTACCTGAAATAGCTACGTGGCGAATACCAGCATTGGTTCACTCTTTCACTATCCGATGTTCTATTAACAAGGTGCATAATTTACTTTGTCGAAATGACTTAAGATGTTCGAAGTTGCAAGCGCGTCAATTTTGCGTTCGCCATTCTTACGCAAAGTTAGCTTTGTAGTATCGTGAAATTTCACTAAGTCCAAACGCAACGTAAACTATGCTATATAAAAGTCTCACTTAGTGCAAGACAAACACTATTATGTTTGAAGTCAGATTAAAAATTTATGTGCATAGGATACCTACTTAAGTTAAGTTTTAAAAAACATTATTCTATACTCCTTTAAATTTGAAATGAAGTTGCCCTCGAGACATAACCCTAATTTGCGCCTTTCACTTTGAAATTTGTAGTTGTACGTTTTAGTAAATCGATCTGAGTTAATATATTTTACCCACTCTTGTAAAACTCAAATCCGACAATCATTCTTAAACTTATACATTTGGGTCTCTTATTCCTCACCCAACTTCCTGAATAACTACAAAAGCATCTTATCGTTTATGTGCAACGCAGTGAATCAATGACGGCGTACTCCAGTCTTAGTTGTGTTTTAATACGTAGAATGCGATGCTACCCACTGGTGGCCGCTAAGGGGATTTTCATAACGCTACTGACCGACCAGCAGTCACAAACTCAATTATCTTAAATAATTAATGAAAACTAAATGGAAGCACGATCTACTTAATGTTCATCAATTTCACAATTGATCTCTAAAATTAACTTTAATTTCTCATAACTCAATTTTCCACAAATATTTAATGAAAACTAATTGAAAGCACGATCTATTTAATGTTCATAAATTTCACAATTGATCTCTAAAATTAATTTTAATTTCAGTTGAATATTGAGCTTCAGTTTAACCCATGGCAGTCAACGTGGTAAAGCTGTACACGAACTGTGGGGCACTTTCGCTGACAAATGCTGTTCATCGACCACAAGCTGGCGGCCAGTTTCTGAACAAGTTCGCTATTTTCCAGCATTCCATGAAATGATGAACAGCTCGAAACGAGATGTCCTCAAGTCCAGGTCACCATTACATACCCATCTTGAATTTGCTTCTTCTCAAGGTAAGTATACACGATATTTCTCTCGCATAGACACATACTTCGAGGGTATGATTCTATGAGTGTTTTGAAGTAATGAATTGTAGCTCTGAAATTTTAATTATCAAGTTAAACCTGTTGCCTTTTTCTCATATCATACGAGAAAATTCTTTGCATGGGTGAAAATCGCTTCTCAGTCTTCAAAAATCAGTCATAGAAACTCCGTTAACCGTGATATGAATTTTGGATGAGAAGAACACTCTTGAAAGGCAAATGACCGGCATTGAGCATGTGGTGGTTGGTTTTGACCATGCTATGCTTTGTGTTAGTTTATGTCTGATAGGTTGTCCATCCCATGCTTTATATTACTTTATGTTAGTTTATGTCTGATAGGTTGTCCATCCTATGCTATGACCCATGGGGATAGTGCTAGGCTACCTCAGATATAGATCGATCATCGGGTCTGCTGCATTTTGTCACACTTTAATTTTTTCAGATTTCTTGCCTTCTTCACGGCTCATTTTTTACTATTTACCACTTTGTCTCCGTTTCCCATAAACCGTCCTAAATAAGCCTTTCTCGTTACTCTCATGGAACCTCCAGTGTTGCGGCCAGGGAGCGTTGAAGTAACTAATCAAGTAATAACAATGAAAATGAGCCCAAAAATGAATTAACTATTTTAAGAGATGTACCTAACATGCCTTAGATCGAAATCTCACTCTAGCATTACTGTCTCTATCTATTCAACATTCCTTCAATCTTTTCAATTTGCCAGCACATATACATATAAACAGGCAGTAGAATTTTACTTTGTATCACCAAAATCCAAAACCCAATCTAAATTTGACTTTAATACGAATGTTTAATAAGCTCAACAAAGTCGTCCAAAATTTCATTTTCTTTTAACAAGGCCTGTTCATATCTTACCCATTGTAAGTTTCCCCTTCATGTAAGATATTTATCCAAAAATATTCGTTCACATGACTTGCATTTCTCATATAACTTCAGAATGATCCCCGATTGTGTGCAAAATGCAATAAAAGAAAATAATACAATTCAATGTACGCGGAGGAACTGCAAGCCGTTACACGGAACATTACTGTTTTTACGTCAGGGTTGTTTTAAATTCAAGCTGAGTTGCGGCTATGAAGCTCCCGAGTTCTGGTGAACCATTACAACTAACAAAAAGAATGCAATCGTGCAGTGGAATTTAGAGTTTTTCCCCGAACAAAATGTAGGTACAGGTCTGCCTCATATATCACACGTAATTTATCTTTGTTAAGCGACCTGACTCCTGTTTTGTGATTTATTTTCTTGCATGGAAGCTGTCGAGGCTTGTGTGCTCCAAGTCGTGAACAATCTTTTAGCGAGGGTTTCCGAGGACTGACTGCGTTGTTTTTGCGGAGGTTCCGGGAAAAGGAATAGGACTGAAGAGATTTTCTTGCTTGAGTGCATTTGCAGTCATTATTAGATTTCGCTTTGATAAGTCGTCCACAGATTCTATTGATTCTGCATGGCATTCTGAAAGAACCAAACGTGCGCAGAAAACTATAGCCCACATTCTTTCATTTTTGGGGTGTAAAAAGAGGAAACTAAATTTCACTTTGACATTTGAAAAATTCAATTACCAGAGCCTTCTTAAATTTATAAATGATTGAAAGTACATACTCATGAAACTTGAATTAATCGCAGACGATCTTGTCAGTGATTTCGACGGCAAATTAAAAAAATTTAATAATTGCTGCATCATTGGACAGAATTTGAAGATACACTTTGTGCATAGATTCCCCGTTCTCTTACCTGTTCACAGAATGTTGCCGTCATTTCTCTCTCTCTCTCTTCGCAACACTTTAGTCGTGGTCAGGACGGTTAACCAAAAAATTCAATTCATCTGTTTAACGTTATTCTTTGATGCCATGCCTTGGCCAATTGGCATTTATTCATGCGACAAAAGCAATTTAGAGAAGTAGCGTGTAAATATTTTTCCAGCTGGTAATTAGATTTAATATAACGATTTGAACTCTTCTTTACTCCTATTGCGGGCTGAAAACTTTCCATCTAACTGTAGATAGTAATTTTGTGTTAGAATACCAACTTTTGAAAAACTCAAACTACATTTACTTCTGAGAGGAACGAATTTCAACATTGGCAAGCATGGTAAGAGTGTACGATACGACTAACGTTGCAATTCCTCACATAACGGATGTAAGATATCAATGTTATTCTATTTAATAGGCGAAGTGGGATTGATCACGCATTGCCAGCTTTAAAAATCAATCATATCTATTTTATAGTTCTGCTTCCAATTGAAGCTTACGCATCGTGACGAAACTTAATTGGATTTTTTTGGAAATTGATCTGTTGTTCTGTCAGAAGTCTGTTCGTTGGGCTCTGAACATCAAGAAGTATCATAGCTACTCTTATCGCTTGATCAGGTTGGAAGATTATGCTCCCCGAATCAAAAGTAAATGAAAAATAATTTGCAGCAGAACTCCAGGATCAGTTTGAGGATTAATTTTTTAAGCATTTTTTTTAAATAATTTAGAATTTTTCGTAATTACAGAGAAATTCAGTAAATTATCAATGAAATTGTGCACGATGAAGCTAGCGATCGTGTAGGGCTCCCGTACTTCACGGAGAATAAAAAATTCGTTACATTCGTAGCTTGAACTGTTTTCTGAAGAGATAATACCCGATTTTTTTAAGCGAGTGTTTTCAGCAGGGGTAAACCGATTTGATCTCTTTAATACGAGTCTATTTACTTTTTTTTAATTCAATGTTTTTAATTGATTTCAGTTTAAAATAGTCTGACCTCTCTCATACACGTGGTCTATATTTAGAAGACATTTTCAAAATTACTTGAGAAAATAAGTAGGTACTGACAGCTTTTGAAATATGCGAAGTGTGATCACAAATTTATCGAGAATCTAATTTCACATTCGAAAACTTGACACGAAATTATTTTTGATGAGAATAATTCCCGAATTGAAAAAGAGTGTGAATATATTTTATTTCCCTGAAAAATTTATCAACCTAGAAAATCTTCAAATTTCAATCAGGAAACATTACAGTCATTGGTTCCGATTGCCTAAGAACAAAGCCAAATTTCCATCGTTTTTGCTTATTGCTGCTAGATAATTAAATGTTTGCTCAAATAATTCATTTTTTATTCAGTCCTATTGTCATTACTGCAGAAATTGAATAAATCCTATTCGATATGAATTTTCCTTTATTCTGCGCTAGTACATTCGACATAGGACATCGCTGATGGCGAAAGAAAATTAGATTAATATGAATTATAATTCAACGTTTAGAAAAGGTTCCTCGCTGAGTTGTTTAGAATCATCAAATGTGTTTAAATCTTATCCCAAAATAACTCAACATTTCTAAAGATGGAATTTAGTTTCCAATGATTGGGTTTAAGATATCCATCCACAGCACCAACCCGGAGTGGGCAATATTGAAATTAGAGTCTTGATATCTTGCTCTCGACTACAGCTGAATTCCTCCAGTTCTCATAAGCGCACTTGAAGCCCTGGTTCGAGTAATGAGGGTTTCATCAGGCGTATCTAGCAATGATTAAACTTTGACCATTTGCTACCTCTTCTCATTTTCAATTGTGAAGAAATTTGAGGATACTTTCAATACGAGCAAAAATCAATGCTACTGTTTCTGAAACCAGGGTTGTGTGAAGCTTGTGACTTCAATCTTTCAAGCATAAATTAAAAACTCTCAGCTTTTATTCATAAGTGAACATTGTGTTGACATTTGACATATAGATTCAGTAATACGCGAGAAGGCGAGCCCGATTAAGTATGAAGGGGTTATTTTTGCGTTGGTTTTGTAATTTTGTTTATAATTGTTTGTAATTTATTTACAGTGAATAGTAGAGTTACGCTTCATTTTAGCAATCCTCATCTTGAATGGGCAAAAATAGGACCATGTTTGCCCCCTGATCCAAGTTATGAATAACTATAAATAGTCTGGGCTTATCTACGTCCATACCATTTTAGGTTCTGATTACACAAAGTCGTACAACCTTAGGACCAACTGTATCTAGGTGTTTTTGCAAACGACTTTCAATATCGTGTCTGTTTCACGTTAGGTTTCACGAAATATTTTGAAAATCGTATGATGTTCGTAAGCTCTCGAGAACACAAGGTACATTACGGTATTAGGAGCCTCGCTGACCGCAATGAATTTTTCCTTCTTCTCGCTATATTAATCAGAAGTCTTTCCGTCAAAAGCCTCCTTTCAGTCCATTCTTCTCACGGCAAACCGGCGGCATTGTTTGGAGCTTTTGTAAAGCCCGTAAGAATACGTCAAAGTTTGATAGACCAAAATGGGAGATGTTTTCCATACTCCTTCATTAAAATCAATCTCTGTAATGAAAAACTCAATTCACCTGAGAAAGCAGTAAGAAAGAAGTTCATTGAATAAAATCGCAAGCGTTTAAATGAAGGCGGGAATAACTTCCGTCGTGGGGTATTTTTATGTAGCAATTTTTTGAGACTACGCTAAAACTCTTGTTAGAGCGAAAACAAAGGGTGACGGGGAATTTCCTGGTTTCAGCATTTTTCATGTTTAAAGTCTCCCTAAACTGTTCAACATATAACTTCCGTGTTTTATTAGATAGTGTACATGTACAACTTATTATTTCCGTTTTTGATTTAAATGAGTCTTTTAACAACAAAACATGTTCAACAGTTCATTGTTGCGACGTCTGTGTATTAAATTTAGATTTATGATTAACTGATTGTAGTAAAGTTCTCATTCCCACAGGCATCACTTTGAAGGAAAGAATTTTAGTCGCTTATTTTACAATGAATTGTTTGCTAATTCAGAAACTCGGGTAAATAAACCAAACACTGATATATTATAATCCACAAAAAAATGAAAATGATTCTTTTAATCCCCGATCAAAATTTGCGGCCAAAGAAAATGTTGTTGAAATTCTTCATTATTTTCTCGACATGAAAACCTTCCTAAATTCAGATCAATTTTAAGTTTCGCAAGAGCGTCTAAGTTACGCATAAAATTAGAATACAACCAAAGTAAGTCACGTTTGAATATATTCTCAATATAAGAATCATGAATACATTATTATGTTCTAAATTTTCATTCAAAAATTCAATTTGAAAAAGTATAAAATGACCTATGCAAAAAATCATCATAAATGTGATACAAATAAGCCTCGAAACGCTATAAAACAAATGGCAGTATCACTCTAATTTTAATTAAGTCATAAAAAACTGATAGATCAAATGGCAGTAACGCACTGAGTCATAAAACCGCGAAAAATCTGCTGACGGTAGGAGACTAATTCATTCAGTGTTATCATTATGATAGCAATATCATCTGAAGATGATAATCTTCATCTGAAGATGAAGATCATGTTTTGGGTAAATTTATTTAAGTTTGATTTTATTGCACAAAAGATTCACTCAGGCGGAACGAACGTACCTACGTAGATCCTTGTTTTAAGATTATTAAACTTGAAAATTCAGACAAAGCCAAATAAATATTTGATCTGCTAGCTTCAACGAGTCATTTTGTGCAAGATGTGTTATGAATTTCAACAGAACAAATTGTGAAAAAAGAGCTGGTTACTGTTTTTCGCATCAATCGCTGGGCTTTGACGAGCTACTTACTTCGATGAGGCAAGACATGCCCTTCGGAGATTCACTCAGAAATTAAGCCAACGTGACTATATGAAAATAAACTGAACGAAACTGGCGAACTCAAGAAAGCTCTTTGAAACTTCCAAATGCGACTCAGATCATGGGAGCAAGGGTAACCTTGAGGCAAGAACCAGTACGGACTTTGAACTTATCTTGCTTCAAATTTCATACTCAAGAGAAATCATTTTAGAGATTATCTATATTTAAGATAAATTTTCACTTAAATGTACGGTGGAGATTCGTGTGATAGGTTTTAATTTTTAAACGTAAATGTGAAATTGCTGAATAAAGTTTGGTTGGTTCCGTATGACTTGGATTGACTTCAGACTCAACAATATCGAGCACACGGTTCTTCCTTGACGATGAAATCGCTTTCGAGGGAGCACTAGCATTGATTGCTTCGCGAATCCACACCCAACTGAAATTAATCTTAGTAATTGCATGCTTGT
>JACJUY010008797.1:28359-51823 GCA_014220935.1 Platorchestia sp. MABIK | reverse complement strand
CTAAATCCCTAATGTAGCTCAAAAACTGTCGGAGGAGAAGCATTTTGAATCCCCTCCCCCCCAAATTCCGTTTTCAATGAATGTTTCATTTTCTATGAAGAAATTTGCATTTTTTCATGGAAGACAAACGATTCCGAATTGCATGGGGGACGCCCTCCATAATACCGTGACTCCATCACCGAGATGTCCTGGTGAAAACGTTCACCGTGCTCGTTACTCATTGAAACTAATGGTTTGATGAAGAAATCAAGATGGGGGTCGTGGAGATGAATCTTGAGGGACATGTTGGCACTGTTCGAGAGCACTGATGCATTTCTTTACAACATTAACATTGATTAATACTTTTTCATTTCCAAA
Organism: Platorchestia sp. MABIK; assembly: GCA_014220935.1. Classification (NCBI taxonomy): domain Eukaryota; kingdom Metazoa; phylum Arthropoda; class Malacostraca; order Amphipoda; family Talitridae; genus Platorchestia; species Platorchestia sp. MABIK. The sequence goes on along the minus strand of JACJUY010008797.1, from coordinate 51,466 downwards.
GAAATTAGCAACAAATGATTTGAATGCCACTCATGCATTTGTTTCAGTAACATTCAGTTAGTCTTGGAAATGCGTGTAAGCAACTACCTTCCTTATTTGTAGGTGGACCTATAAGCACTACTTTCATTTTAACACAACTCAAATTTGGAAACTTGCTTCACAGGCCAAAAACATCTGAGTCGTAGTCTTGTGCTTTCACGAATTTCTCCACGAGTCTCACCTCGATGTGAACCAGTGTCTTTAAGAACATTATCGAGGTCGATCAACTTCACACGAATAATTTTATTTCGTGGCTGCATTCTTTTTCTAAATGGCCAACTCTTCAATGTAGTGTTGTATTCTATCTATATTGTCCCACTCGTGCAGAGAACAGCAGCGCTGTCTATGGGTTATCACCTATAGACAAGGTCCCTATAGATTCGTTTACAGGGGACCCTAGATCATCAAATATCCACCCACGTATGAAATAAATGTGGATATTTGAGGCGACACGAAAAAATTTCATTTACTACCTCAAGCGAAGTACGCGCGCTGGTCGTGAATGCTCGCTCCAATCAACGGAGCTAATTTGCTCAAAATGTGAGGGGTGGAAAATTCAACGACGTAGAAAATTCGATTTATATGTCTGTGAATGTGCTCTCTACCTTACTAAACGGTGAAAGTGAATTTCAATGTCAAATTGATTCAGTTCTGATCATTTTAACAAGCAGACCAGAGTGGCGCGATGTGTAAATTTACGCTTGTCCTTGTGAAGCTGTGTTGTTCCCCTCTCGCTGGGGTAAACCGCGAGCAAACTCACCCCCAACGCCCACTCCATCCCTCCAAATCACCTCCACTACTAACGTAGAACATTAAGAGTCGTTGGTGACAACCGTCGCAACAGAATAGAAATTGTACTCTGGCAAACTCGCATCTCGTGAAAATAAAATACAGTGATTAGGGTGAGTGAACGATTTTTCTGTTATAGTACAACATAAACATTTAAAGTTTTCAATGTACATTATCGATTTCTGATGCACCAAATTGGCTTATATTATTCTTTCGATGAATAAATTTGGTCAATTAGACTGATCTGAGTTAAAAATGTTCCTGGGGGTATTATGGGTAGTTCTTATTGAAATTTGTCTCCTAAATCATAATCAACCATTCATGTTGCTCAATCAGGTCAAGTTTTTGAGACACAGTCAGAGATCCTTTGATAGCGCTAGAGAGCTGAGTCTCTAGATGACCGCGAGTGCAAATGGTTGTGTGTTGATTGCAGATGCTCCAACTATGTGTTGTTACTTTAATCCATGACTTTTCTCATCTATGATTAAGTGTTTAAAGTGTATTTCTAAAGCCTTATTTATCTTTGTGAATTGTTTTGCAGGCAAATACATTAGCAAAACTTCTTATATTTCCTAAAATGAATAGAAAGTGTCAAAACAGTCCGGATAGATTTGGGTATGTGTGTGGAAAGTTAATATTTAGTGACCAGCAATGCACTTTAACGCTGTTAGTAAAGTTCCTTTACAATGCGTTTTTGGAATAAAGCTAGGTGATCAAGATAAAATCTTTGCTCCACATATCTGCTGCAAAGTCTGTGACATAGCCTTTAGGCGCTGGAATGAGGGCAAAACGAACTGTTTCCCGTTTGGTGTACCTTTGCTGTGGAGAGAAGGCAAGGACCCATTACAGACTGCTATTTTTCCATGACCATTCTCAAAGGTGAAATAATTACTTTAAGAATATAGTCCTTGACAGAGCTAGAAATGTTTATAAAAATCTGTTGATAGCCCATTAAAATTGTAATTGTGTATAAAAATAGTGTATTATTCTGGTAAAAATGTTGTGAGTAAATTGTATGTGAAAAATTTTCAATTCAAAAATTCTAAATTTTCATGGAATGAAAATTCGGCATAAAAATGTGGAAACGAGGATCGAGTGAATTAAAAGTACATAAATTAAGCATGCGAGACTTTTTTTCAGGTCTCAATAAGCAGAACAAGCACACTGTGATCTATCGTAATGTTCCTTCTGGCAGTAAACCACAATCTCATGGTACCGGAGTTCCAGTTCTTTCTCCACCTGAAAATACTGAGCTACAAGACAAAATAGAAGATATAGAAGTGGATGACACTGACACTTCAGTGACATATTAGCTTACGTCTACAATGGCTTCCCCAAGACCACTCACCCAAGGTTAATTAAATGACTTGACTAGACATCTTGGTCTTTCTAAAGAGAACGCACAACTTCTTCCATCCTGTCTTAGTGAGAGCAACCTCCTCTCTCAAGAAAACTACATACTTTTAGTTCATAAATATAGACGAACAGTTTCGAAAGTTTTTTGCAGTTGATTCTTGCAGCTCTTTGTTGTATTGCAATGATATTAAAGGTTTAATTGAGGCACTTGGCGTTCCTTACCAACCAAATGAATGGAGGCGCTTTATTGATTCTTCTAGCAGATGCTTGAAGGCAGTACTCTTAAATATTGGCAATAAAATGGCATCCGTACCTATTGGCCATTCAGTTCAGTTAACAGAAAGCTACAAAAATATGGAAGTATTGATTAATACAATCAAGTACTCTAACTACAACTGGTTAATATGTGGTGATCTCAAGGTAAGATATATCTTTCAGTTTCTTCGTGTCATAACAAATCTTTCCTTTTAAAAAAATTTGCCATCCATGGGTGAGTTTCAGGAATTCAGTAGTATTGATCTTGCTACAGTCTGTCGGCATGTTGCACACTGTATTGAAATCGTCAAATATTTCAAGGAATGTTTGTTTCTAAATACCAATGGCAGAAGGATATGATCCACAAATTGGTTTCTCCCTACCCCTAACAAAATTAGTGAAAATTGCCTGTGCGAAAAAAAAAGTTCTCAGAAACCATGTACATCAAGATGCAAGCATTAAGACAGTTTTCAGATTCAATTTTATACACTTAACGTATTTAAGAATAATATATTAATCCTTTCTTCCAGGTTGTGTGCATTTTTATTGGGATGCAAGGAGGCTATACGAAATATCCTTGCTTCACGTGCCTATGGGATATCCGGGCGGATAGTCATCACTATAAGCAAAAAGACTGGTCATCTCGAGAGACATTCCAAATTGCCTGCCACAACGTGGTAGCTTAACCTATAGTCCTTCCCAAAAACGTTTTACTGCTTCCTGTTCAGATAAAGCTTGGCGTGATGAAAAACTTTGACAGAGCACTGAATAAAAAAAAAACAAGCTTTTAAGTATCTACTGTAAAAATTCTCACAGGTCAGTGGGAATATTCCTGCTCCATGCAGGCGTATTTAATGGTCCGCAAATTAGAACTATGTTAAAGGACAAGCATTTTTACACCAATACGGAAGCCAGTGAACAAGATGCATGGCGAGCGCTTAGTAAAGTAATCGACGGTTTTCTGGGAAATAAAAGAAGCTCAGAATAAATCTCACATGTAAATGAGCTTATGAAAAGCTTCGAAAGAATGGAAGCTCGCAGGTCGATAAAAATGCATTTTCTCCAGTCACATCTTGACTATTTTCCGGAAAACTGTGGAGATTACAGCGAGGAACAAGGAGAAAGATTTCACCAAGACATAAAGACGATGAAGATAAGAAATCAAGGACGCTGGGACATCAACATGTTAGCTGACTATTGCTGGTGACTTAAACACGACGAACTAACATCGCTTCACAAGCGGAAGTCATCAAGGACTTCGTTTCTTGGAAAATTGTTTCTTTGCAGTCTTGGTTAGTCTCATAAGTAGTCTGTAAGCTTTAAGTTGATTAAAGAAAAGTCTAATTGAATCGGTATTTTTTTTCTAGTGTACAAACGACTATAATTTCTTAAATGACTTTGAGAGAAATAAAGCTCATTTTAGAATTGCCCCTTTCTAGAAAAGTAGTGCTTGCAACTTTATTTGAAAGCAAGACTTTTAGAATGGCGGACTCTTGCTGTCTACGGTGAGAGTGTGCGAGTAGACGGTAGAGTGTGCGAGTGTGCTAGACCATGAGCGCTTTTTATGAACTCGCGGCAGGCGGTTAAAGGAGGGCGGCATATACCTCCCCCTCCCCAAAATCATTCGGCTCAAAATAATTTAATCAATTTAACATGGTTTTTGTAGTGACGACAATATTCCTCCCTCGTCCGGTATTCTTAGAACCTGACATGTAAATATTATTTAAAGATAAGACGGTTTTCGAACCGTCTGTTCCACTTGCTGTGAGCAGGGATTGAGCCCTATACAGGCTCCCTCCTGGATGTGAACTAATTTATGTTATCTTAGATATAGCGCGTTCAGAGAGTATAACTGTTCTTTTTGTTCTTTGCAGTGCCTCACCCTAGAACCCTAGAGAACTAGATAATTGTACATTTGATAGGGTCTCTATTTCTAGCAAGTGAGTAGTCTGTGTTTTTCTGATAGTCTCTGTTTTTCTGATAGTCTGTGTTTTCTGATAGTCTGTGTTTTCTGATAGTCGGTGTTTTCTGATAGTCTGTGTTTTCTTATGGTCTGTGTTTTCTGATAGTCCGTCTTTTCTGATAGCATTGATAACGAATCGTACCCGTTCGAATTTCCTCTCGCTCTCTCTTCTCATCCACATAGTCTATAGGGTCTCGTTAGCAATGCTTCATTGATGGTGTACCCGTAGGCTGGACTTCCTCCAGGCCCCGGTGGAGCTACATTTGAGCCTTGCTGTAACTCGATGGCTATTACTCACCCATTATTCCTGCTACGGTGCAACTACCTCGTCGCTTGCTGGATTTCCTGTCGCCTCACCCGCCTTGCAGTAGCCAAACTCCTGCATTTGTCTTCACGGTTTGCGCAACAGCCGTTGGTTTACCCGCTTAATTACTTCTAGATAAGTTTATTTTTTCACATGTTATCAATATGTTAAATGTTCCGTTGTGTGCCATTACCCGAGGATTTCGTTCAGTTAGGAGACGAGGTTGCGTATCCCCGCCATTAGAATTCGTAGGGATCTTTCGGGAACTTGGCCCCGACAGTTTTAACTGCCATTTCAATAACACGCGCAAATACGACGAATTTTTGAAATGAAAAGCAACAATGGTAGCATAGCCAGCCTTTATGAAACAAATTTTTAAACAAACAATTACTAAAGTTTAAGGTGGTTAAGGGTACCCTCCGGGATTTTCAACTTTTTCCGTCCGATTCGCTTGAAATTGGCCCGTATATGTATTTTTGAAAGTAAACCTTTTTTAATCGTGTTATTTTTTGATTTAGGCCTTGTTTTTTTACTAAAAATGAGTTTCCTGATACATTTTTATGTATATTTCAAGACGTATCTACTAAACAGCAGATTAATGCTTTCTCTATTATATTTCTTGAGCATTTTAATGATGGTCTTTGATTCAACACAAATTTAACATGTAGGGTGTTTCCAAAGAAGTACAAAATTACACACCTAGTAAAAGATGGCTAAATACACATTTTTCTTATATGAAATTTTTCGAAAATATTCAGCTTCGGAAGATAACAGCTGTGTCAATACCGCCGTGCGGTCGACGTGGAGTTCGTGAGAAAAGGGGCTGTCTTCTGTGCAGCTACTTCTCCGGGGCGCTAGCTTTTCTGCGCAGCTGCCCGTCCTGAGGTTCGTGTGGGTACCGCCTACGCCGAATTTAGTCCGTTAAAGCAACAGAAACAATTTCTGTTTGTGCTCAACTACGGCGGTACCGTTAGGAAGACGTACAGCTGTCTTCGCCGTAATTAGTCCGTTAGGGCAAGCTCAGGATAATCTCTGAATGGCTGAACTGCGACAGTTGTAGTCGTGAGTGTGAGGTGTGTGTGGGGGTACCGCCTACGCCGTATTTAGTCTGTTAAAGCCACAGAAACAATTTCCGTTTGTGCTCAACTACGGCGGTACCGTTAGGAAGACGAGCAACTGTCTGCTCCGTGATAGTCCGTTAAAGCTAATCAGGATAATCCTGATTCGCTAAACTACGACAGCGCCTTCCTTTGCGACAAAACTATGCGAAATAGTTTGTCCTCCCAAGGCGGTTCCTTAAGCCCCTTTGAAGGCGAGGTGTCTTATTAGACTAAAGCCTATTTATAAAGGAGAAAGAAGACGCTTTCGACCTTGGGATGTGAGAAGTGTCTACTGCTGATTCTCTTTACAATGCCTTCTCAATAGACGGATACATTTTCTGCACAAAACAGTAATTGATTTCCTTTTGCAAAAATAGTGTGTACAAACATGAACTACTGCGTAACAGAGTAGTATACAAAAAATTACATTTCAAATATTAGTGCGATTTACCTAGGTAATCAAGTAATGTTGAAATGCTAAAGAAATGACACTTAAGGGCTAACTAAAGTAAATGCACAGACGCACTATCGGCATAGAAAAACAGACCTAGGGTGGGTACAAGAAGCTGAACACTTGAAATAAAATGAACATGATGGGTAACTAACATAGACTGGACTCGACACCACTTGCGCTGCCTGACAAGCTGTAAATTGTTTTAACGGATTAATTAAACTCAATGACACTTTTACTAGCGATATTTATATTGAATTTACATTACAAAATTGCTCGAAATGTGTTCCATAAATGTACTTCTTTCATTTTAGTCTGAGCAACTACCGGATATTAGGAAACACGTCTGGCATTTCAGAAATCTCACCAGCAGATACTGCAGTTCTGGCCACGAGATCTTCCTCAGATCTAATGGGTATAGCATCAACAAGGCTCTTCTAGTGTCCTAGCTAAAACTATTTACCAAATATCTCTGGAACTAACTTTTATTATTCTAAGCTCTCATGAAATAGAAGTTTTTGAAACGTAAATTAAAAATTAAAAATTGCGAGTAATTGTATCGTTGAATTTCATCCTATGAAATAATAAACCATTAATGTTTTAAAAACCCGAATTTTTGCAGGCGAATTTCATAGAAGAAAAAGTGTTTACTTGGCTATTTTCTACTTGGTGTGCAATTTTGTACCTCTTGTTTTGGAACACCCTTTGCACAAACTAATCAACTCTTATGGCATATAGTGCATGCAGGTGTTTAATAAAATATGAAAAACAAATCTTAATTCAAGTGTTAAACAATTTGAAACTACAGTGAGACGTATGCGTATGTAAAGAGAAGTTAAATAATTATATTGGTTAGTGATCTACAATATTTTCATGTGCAGAATTGTGAACACAATCGTATCTTTTCCTTCTAGTGACACGTTACGTAAGGATTTGAGTGATAAAGCTTTTATTTCTTAGTTTTGGTTTGAGAAATCCTAGTACTGCAATCCACCATTTTCTACACAGAAAACAAGCAAAATGCTTACAAAATGTTTTCAGTGAATTTTGACACGTTTAGTGGTCTAACAGTCAAAATATTTTTTACTCTCAATCAGTAACACAAATTAAATCATTTCTCAGCGAATGATGATAAAAGATAACAAAAAGTAAATCATGGATTAGTATTTAATCATTATCTCCGTCAAACGCAAAATTTAACACTCATGAGTTATCATCCTGGTATTAGCATCAACTGTGCATGGGTCATTGGAAAAAAACTCTGCGTAGATAGTCGAAAGAAAACAATAGATAGAAAAGAGAAGAACACGTTTGCGATGAACACAATAGATAGCAAGCTTAATTTTGAATTCGGCTAGGTTGAATATGTTCAACATGGGTCTATAAGTTCCGATGCAGGCGTTTCAACAGTAATTCAGCGATTGCTCGTCTCAGATGGACGCGATCTTCAGATGGAGGTGATTTTCAATATCTTCTAACCTAAAATAAAAACCTTTTCCTGCGAGTATAAAACAATGTGCAATGGACATGAAAGTGGATTTCATTATATTCAAACATTGACTTGAGCAACTTTGTGTTTCTGCTACTCCTTTGTTTCTTCATCCTGAATACACTCAGAATTGGATTTCTTTTTTCCAATTCCATGGAGCAGATTGCTGTAAAAGCCCACAAGATGAGATGGTATATAAGCAGTAAAAGTCTTGCAGGTTTTTGACTTTTTGGAATGAAAGCTTCATTAATTCTTTATACAGAGGCTCCAGAAGGACGGTTTTATGTTCAGATAGATTGTTGCGTGTGCTGAAGTCAATAGTACGAAGTTCCTTGTGGTGATCGCTGGAATACTTGAACTGCATCAAGCACTCGTTTTTCTGGGAAACTTTCAACCATTTCAGTTTCAGCCAGCTATATTTGTTTCCTTTTATGTCAACCGTCCAAACGTGAAGTATGACTGGGGCTTGGCTCATCGATAAGCTTGTCCTTCATGTGAGTACTCGCTCAGATAAACACAGAAGAAGCGACAATTTTTTTATTGCGGTTTTGTACGCCACAACATTCTTAAAACGTTTGAATCTGGTCGTAATTTGAAGATCATTTTTCAGTAGGCAAGTTAAACCAGATGAAACGATCTCACAACTTCCTCGCTTCCCTTCGATCTCTTGCTAGAAAAAAATGTGACCTATATCATTTCAGGTATTTACTCCGAGGTTGTACAGGCACATTTGTCATGTGTAAAAAGCAACAGAAATGCTGAGGTAAGGAATCGGCTGAGTTTCCTCTCGGTCAAACGCAATGCACAGTATGCGGGAACTAGGCTGGTGACATTCCTTTTCTGTTTCCTTTAGTTCCTTGCGTGCAAGTTCAGCACGTGTAAGCTGCTCCTTATGGACTTTTCTTATAGCTACGTCTTCTTTCTTCAACACCTAGATTTGCTTTTTTTTTCATCTTGAACTCATCTCATCTAGCACACGTGTCTTTCTATGGCAACTGTATTCCGACGTTGTATTTTTTGAGTTCTGTCATGAAAACGAATGAGTTGACGGGATGATCATGATTTCTCTCCGTGTACAAAGAATGCATTTTTGGGTAGGTACGATCAGGACTGAGATATAATTTAGGACCATCACTGGAGTGGTATTTGTACTTTGGGAAATTATTAAGAATTATTCACTTTTTTTCTTCATCTCAGGGAGAATTTTTTTAGCAGGCACATGCTTGCCTCTTTTATCTAGCAAAGCAATTCCTGCTTTCACTTTCTCATTGATTACATAAGTTACACACTATGATGAGCTTCCCAGTGTAAAACAAAACACTACCTTGCACGCTCTGTGGCCATTTATTGTATAATGAAATGTTTTCTGTTCTGAAGATTCAGTGGGGTATGGTTGTGACGCTCTCCTGGAACCTGCAAAAAAAACTATCACAATACAATTTACGCAGATAAGAAAATAGTGATGACCAAAAGATCTGCAAGTTGCTTGAAAGTAAAAACATCTGTTGTTTCGTTAATGATAAGGGAGAACTTCGCCGCATTTAGTTTAGATACTAGGCTGTTTAAAGCATCAGGATTCAGGATCTATTATATCTGAAAAAAGGCTTGTTCCTTTCGTTTGTGCGCTCATGATGTTTTTGCCTAATTTTGAGTCAGAACGTACCTTACAAATGAGTACAGGCAAATTATTTAAAAGAGCATTGGGTAGATTATGTTCGGCAATAAAAACACTCAATCTTAGTTCTGCGGATGCCACTGTGTTTTGGTGATCTGACGGTTTACTTCTCATAAAATCAGTGACTTTTATCAATTAGCTATCAACCTTCGCATTTCTTCTATGCTGATCAGTTTTCTCGTGACTTTTTATTTGACTTAAGCTGCTGGCTATCTCACAATAATTATTGTACAATTTGCAATACCCTTTGCTGGAGTTGAGTTTGCTGACTTGTAGCCACGATGAATATTTCTCTTTGGTTTCTAATTTTAATGAAACTTTCCGTTCATGTTTAACTTTCTGTTTCTGTCTCAGAGCATCACTGTCCTCACTATCGGAAGAATACTCAATATTCACTTGCTTAAAACTCATTATTTCTCATGGCTTATTGATTAAAGAACAATGAAAAGCAACATATCATTAGTTTTTAAATCAATGTGCGACCAAACACAATGAGGAACTCATTCCACTCAGTAACTGCAGTAGACTGACTCTCACAAGCTCACTGACAGGTGACAGTAAATTAGGATGGGAACAAGCCACAGCAAACGTACAGAAACCGAACAAATATTCGACGACTGCAGAACAGATTAAGCACACTCAATACTCAAATGCCTGTCACTCTGAGTTAACAAAACGATATCATTGATGATCAATTTTAGCAAATCAAAAACTAGCATTGCAATAAAATCGTTGACACTCCATATATATCAAATGTGCACATTACACTTTAGACTGTAGAAGTGTAGCGCTACACTGGTGACGATGCGATGAGTTCTGGACTTCTAACTGGTAACAAACGCGTTGCGTCACTTCATTTGATCACACATCTCGTTGAATTTACCTCCCATATACATGAAAAGTTTGGTAATTGCCAAAAATAAGGCTAATATTTATTGGTAGGGTAAAATTTATTAAATGTATGGAAATCTTTGAAACGGAAAAAAAATTCGCCGCTTAAGGCTAACGTTGAACAACAATTTCAACAAATTGACCTTTTGGAGCAGAACGCACCAAATGTGAACGAACGTACCAGTTTCGGCAGCCCTGCTAATGAGCTTGCCGTCAAACTAAGGCCGGCGTCACACGGAGACCAAATGGTAACGTTCCGTCATAATCTTCTACGCAGCGGTACCATTTGGTCTGCCTAGTGCTACGAAACCGTAAGGTTTCGACCATGAGCTACGGTCCATTTTTGGTAGACGTATCGTTACCATTTGGTAACCAATATGGCGGAGAACTTGGTTGGCGAATGCATATTTACTTATCATGATGAATTATTTCCGTTTCCTGAAGAGGCAAATGAATATTAAGTGCTTAAAATGTGTTTTTGACGTAGCATCCACAGTTGAGCGTATTTTGTTTCAGTGCTCTGGTGTGAGGTCGGTAAAAATATATCCTGTCGATTTTGATTCTAGAGAAAAGTTTTGAAAACGGCATCATCAATGTGGGATTGATAGGTGTGATTAAACTGGTCTGACAATTCAGCAGAAAAATGAATAATTTATGTACTTCACTTTTAAATTTGTATGAGCTATGGAATTTGTGAAGGAGAGGACAAAAATCGATTTTCCAATTGTCGCTGCCTAAACATAGTTAATAAGATCTAAATAAACAGCCTTTCATCTATGCATTTTTTGGGGGAAATGAATATTTAACGAGTGATGGCGGTATGTTCATTTTCGTCTCGAATGCGCTCTTTGTTCGCCCTTCATTTTTATTGCTTAATAAATTGTTTTGAAGTAGTAAAATTCAACTTCTCCTACCTTTAATTTATATTAACCATTATTCAAGCCTGAAAATTTATTGAAGTATTTTTTCTTCAATCTAATCTTCAAAATTTGAAGGTTCCTAGTGGCAAGTGGCTAGTCAGGCTGCAAAATAATCTATCTATAGTGTGATGTACAGGTGTTATGAGGAAAACTTACATTTTGAAGAGGAATTTGTGTCAGGGACAAAAATTTTTATAATTTCAAGAGATTCAAAATTCTATTATTTTTGGAGGGTGAAGTTTCTTTCCTAATTTTGAATAGTAATTATCTACACTGACTAGTTGAGCTAGTCATAAAGTTATAAGTTAGGCCAAATAATTTTAAACATTTAAGAAGAAGCAGTGCATTCAGTACAATAACTGTGAATAAAAAACCCATCCATTTTTCAGAAACCCTTCATCATTGCTGCCTGTCCAGTCTTGTATGGACAAGGAAACTCTTCTAATTGATGTAGTATATGAAAATCAGCGCATTTGGAATGTGAAAAAAGAGACTTTCCATTGATGACACTTAAAAAGTTTAGCTTTTGAAAATGTAAGACAGTATTTGTGTGATCTACATCCTGAAGATGACAAATTTCTCAAAGTTGATGATGAGTTTTAAATGCCTTTATACATATGTTATCATGGGCACCATATGTGTGTAATTTGCCCTCCAATGCTCCCATTACCTATTCGTTCTTTTGAGGTTCTCAGTAGTAATCTAAAATTTTCAGGACCTAATCTCATTCAAGAGATCTAATGTTTGGCATAGAAAATAGTTTTAATACCTTCATCAATTCAGTTGCAAAATTGTTTTGTTGGGCAACCGAAGCATTGAATGAGCTAGACTTGAAATGCATTTATTGTATTTTGATAGTTTATTTATTAAAATTGCAAAACTACTTTTTTTGCGTTGTATGTACTGAATGCCAGCTATGATAAGATGCATTAAACTTCTTTTTGGCCACAGTTGATGGGTGTACAAAATTTGAGAAATCTTTTTAGCAAACTTCTGGTTTGAGAATAGAAATTGTGTATCTGTGTGTAATGAAAACATCGGTTATTTTGCTCTGGAAGTTGTTGGTTTCATCAGAGATAAAGGGACATAAAAGTATTGGTACTTATTTGTTTTCAAGATAGTAACCATTATATAATTTTTTGGTCAAAACTTTCTTAAGTAATTCAGTCAAGCTTTCAATCTACCTACAATAGCACTAGTAAGTGCTCTAATAAGTGATTTTGAAATGTATAATACAAAACAGTGTTTCATTCTCAATGTTGGGTCTGTGCTTTAGCATTTTTTGTTGTTATGTTGAATAGCACATTGGAGAGATATTTTCTTATATAAGCTTGATGCATGCAACAATATTTTAGCATGCAGCACATCTTCATCAACCTACAATGCAAACATAAACTTAGTGCAAGGCAGAACATAAAATAGATGAATTTTGAAGATTCCGTTGATCTTCCCTGCAATTGTAGGTTGTTATGTTTTGTTAATGTTAAAAATAGCCTCAAGCTTAAATCATGTTAGGGATGTATATTTTTTCAATTCAATATACTTGGATTTAAAATTTAATCATGATAGAATGCCTCCAGCAAAAATGATCTAAAAAAATTAAATTATTTTGGACACCTTATTTGTGGGAAATTCTTCCCACATACGCCTCGCGTGGCTTTTTATTTTGAGCCTGTACTGTGGGCCGGTGGGATTTTGTTTTTTTTGCCGATTTCATCGGGGTTCGAGCGGTGTGTTCGGATGGTCCTAGTTTTTGAAATTCAGTGTGCTGTTCAGCTCCTTCTCTTGCTACCACGTGAGATGGTTGNTAAGCAAGAAGAACTTTCTTCACGTCTGAGATGTGGATGACTAAACTGCAACATGGCCGGGCGCACTGCGTAGATGCCTCTGGGGGTTTCAGCGTGGGTAAGGCGCCCGGCCATAAATGGGTGGGCAGCTGAAACTCCCCTACAGGATGTTTTGGCTGTCCTGTGCTTGCGGATTGTGCGTGGCTCTGTGGATGATCCCGACAAAGATCAACTGGGGCTTTTATAAGATGACAACAATGTGGGTGGCAATTAGAGCGGTTTTTTGTGATTGCTGCTGCTATGTTTCCCATAATGGTGATTGTGACAAACTTTGAACAACAATTAGATAGCGTGCTTCCGTGTAACGATGGGAATTTCGTATTATTGAACTGTGAGATCTACGGCGCGATATAGTACGAATTACTGAAGCGCTAGCAAATTAATGCTAATACTACTACTACTACTACATATTAGAGTTTGAGTGGTCTTTCGCCCTCTCTCACCCTCTTCATTGGCCTGCTGCCTCTGGGGAAAATCACTACAGAGATCATGAAGTCATTATGATCTCTCAACTCAAGATCATAAAGTCATTATTGTGCAAAGTCACACGTGAAAAGCGCGCTACCTCTTTGAGGGGAGCGAGGGAACATTCGGCCAGTGACTGAGTAAAGAAGTGCCCTCTGCCAGCCGGCCCTTCGGGCTAGGCTTGGCCTATCCTAACCTTTGTAATTAACATCTTGTGGTGACATAGTAACGTAATAATTAAACAGTCACGGAGCCCATTATAATCATCATCTTGGAATCCATGAACAAGATGAGTTTCCTAAATCAGTATGCGCATACTGTCCCTTAACGCCCTCATGTCCATTCTTCCTGTGCATATGTTTCTATCGCCTCAAGCGTATGCACGTAATGGTTTTTGAAATGTAAACTAGGTACGTTAGATTCATTCTGATGTGCCATTAATTCTGTGTCCATTTAGGTAATAAAAAATTGATGTGGTTCAAGTCCTGTGAATTTCCCATTAAGGATGGAGATAGATTATCGTAAATGTAAAGGTTGCGCTACCAAACATGATTAATTAAATTTACGTAAATTGCTAATTATGATTTGGACGTTGAAAAGTCTCATTTAATCTTCATTAGCAAAAATAGAAGAGCGTGATCTTAATGTCACGACAATCAAAGAGATGACAGCAAACGCAACAATGTGTGCCATCGGCAATCAAAAAATGGAGATAACGATAATGACGAGTCGTCGGTGGGATCCCGAAAGCACAACTTTCCCCCACCATACCCACTGTTAAGTTTGGAGTGGTTCAATTGTGGTGTGGGGATGTTTTAGCTCTTCAGGAGTAGGCTAACTTCACATCACTGAAAGAACCTTGAATATCGTGAAATATTGGAAGAGCAACTCCTACCTTCAATTCGTTTGTTAAAATTGAAACGTGGATGGACGTTCCGACTAGACAACGATCCGAAGCACACTCCAAGCGAAACCTTGGAATGGTTGAAGATGAAGAAGATAAACATTTTAGAATGGTCAAGTCAATTCGCGGACATGAATCCGATCGAAAATTTGTGGAGGGAATTGAAGATCCAAAAGAGAGGTCCCAATAACATCACTGAACTCAAAGAAATTTGCCTTGAAGAGTTAAATAAGATTACACCCAGAACTTGTAAAACGGTGGTAGTGAACTACTCTAAAAGTCTCGAAACCGTAATTAATAATAACGGCTATGCAACGAAGTATTTATGTATGTCAAAANTGTACGGACAAATTTCAATCATAGGTAGGAAAATTCAAAATAAAAAGATTTTCACGAATGATAAACTGCCCAAAATTCCGTAGTTTTCGAGTTATAAGGACTTGAAGAAACTTGAAAACTTGCAGTAGGATATACGTGCGCGCCATGTTAGCGCTAGTCTTGATAGTTCCGACCCCACTAAAGCAGTTTTTTGTTATTTTTACAATAAACCTACAAGCAGTTTACAGTTACGAAAAATATCTGCAATTTGATTGTTCGTTAGGAAATTAAGACCAAACCATTAATGATAAATTTAAGTAGTTATTTCATAAAATTAATAAAAGCCTAATTTTTTACAATTTGTGAGAAACTTTTCGTCAGAGGTATTGTTCGATATTAATAATAAGCCATAAATTAATGCTCAACTTTTATTTAACAAACTAGTCTTGTTACAGAAGGTGTTGAAAAAAATAGCTCCATTAACCTCGACGCACCTAGAACACCAATCATCGAGTGAGCGCCACACATTAGTTTCAAAGACGTCAGGCATTTCTGTAATAATGCCAGCAGTCTACAATGCGATCAACGAGATCCTCTTCTGATTCAACTGGAGTGGCGTACACTAGGTCCTTCCTGGTGCCCCACAAGAGAAAGTCCAATGGCGACATGTCAGGTGACCGTGCTGGCCATCCTGCTGGACTAACCTTTGCCGATCCATCGATTTGGAAATTGTCGATTTAAGAACTCGCAAGCTTCACCGAAGTAATGTGCAGGCGTCCCGTCATGCTGGAACCACGTTCGACTGCGCGTCGCTAGTGGATCGTCTTCTAATAATCCAGACAAAACATCGTGTAGAAAAACTGTGTAAACAGGTCCCGTGAGAAGATTAAGTAATAGGTGCGGGGAAATTAAATTGTTGCCCACGATTCCTGCCCACACGTTTACACTGAATCGATGTTGATGACTATTTGGGTGAATAATATGAGGATTATTCTGTGCCCAATAATGATTATTGTGAGTGTTAAAAACACCGTCGCGAGTACAAGTACGCCTCATCAGTGAGCTTGGAGAAGTTGGGATCCATTGCTTGCTGCTGCATGAACCATTCTGGAAATTGTAGGCGAAGTCCAAAATCTTGTGGCAGCAGTCCTCGCACTCTTTGGAAATGATACAAATGGATTCTCTGACGACGTAGTGCCCGCCATACAGCAGTATCATCACGCAAGCCTAGAAGTTCAGCAGCCGAACGAGGGCTATCACGAGGATTTTGCTGAAAAATGTACCACTATTTTCTCTTCCGCTGGGTGACGACGGCGCCCAACATTCATTCTGTTCGCAGTGAAAGAACCGGTGTGACGCAATCTCATATGCAAATTAGTAACGAACTGTGGTCGAGGCACATCACGACCAGGAAATCGTTCACTGTACCTGCGTGTCGCGAGCCTAGCATTTCCGTTTGCAGCTCAGTAGATCATATGCATATCGGCCATCTCAGCATTCGTAAAGCGCTGCATGTTCACAGTGCAACGTTTTGTACTAAACAAATCAAACTTAGAAATCCAACTAGTGTGTTACAATAACTTACAAACATTGTTGAATGCTTAATAGCTTGAAACTGCTGTTTTTTCCCCTAACGGTAAAACTCTTGCAGATTTTATTGTAAAAATAACAAAAACCTGCTTCAGTAGGGTTGGAACTATCAAGACTAGCGCTAACATTGGCGCTCACATGG
This sequence comes from Platorchestia sp. MABIK, assembly GCA_014220935.1. Classification (NCBI taxonomy): domain Eukaryota; kingdom Metazoa; phylum Arthropoda; class Malacostraca; order Amphipoda; family Talitridae; genus Platorchestia; species Platorchestia sp. MABIK. The sequence continues at coordinate 34,968 of JACJUY010008797.1, read as the reverse complement.
TATCTTACTTCAAGTGTTATTCTTTCTTTAACACGTTGACTCCGAAGTGGTACATATGTGTACCACTGGGTAAATTGCTCATTTACGCACCGGAATGTGCAAATAACATTTCAACTATTTTGCTACCTTTTCCGAAATAAATTTTAGAGTAAAAAGTAACACATTATGGTTAAAGTGTATTCTTTACACTTTTCAAAAAGGTTAAAAATGTATTAGAGCTGAAAAGCCATTTTTTTTAAAAGACTTCTTCTAGCCTAACCAAACTGACCGTAAGCAACCGCACAATCGGAGTCAACGTGTTGAGTCCTTATAAATTCGCAATGTATCATTCGTAAAAATTTATTTATTGTGAGTTTTTCTACCTAGGGTTGAAATATGTTTGCACAAAATAAAACACGCTATATATATATGTATGTATATGCATGTATAGTTCCTTTTTAAACTAAAACAGAACCAAAAATAAGTGATACCATCACTTATCACTTATGCTGCCTCAGACAATTTTCATTGAACGTGTGAACTCGTATTAGTATTGATTTCAGTTTTGTTTTTCTCCTGACACCAAGTATGATGAGATAATAGTATTGCTTTCCATTGAGAGCTGTGAGGGGAAACGGCACGGAAGAAGAGTAACGCGCTAAAAGTTGTGATCTGCACAATGGTAACGCCCTGATCATGGCCTCTGGTGTCTTGCCTTGTACAGTACACAAGGAGCAAGTTCGGCGAAGAAATAAGATTTTGGGCTGAATGATGTATGTCGTGTGTTCAGCCGGATTAAAAAAAGTGAACTATAGAATTTCTCTGCGCTCAGAAGTTACATAATGTCATCGTTAAAATGTATTGATCTAATAACATGACAATGTTCTTACGTAAATTGAACGTCGATTTTTTGTTTCAGGACGATAAAAGGCTGAAGTTGCTGACGATGACTGATGCAGTCGCCCCCTGTATTCCTGCAACGACGCCAGCACTTCCTGAACTCTCGGGTGTTTTGCCGAGCTAATTTTCTTCCTGATCTTACAAAAACGAGTAATATTGGTTTGTAATTATCTTATTTATATGTCACTTCACTTATTTTGTCTGCTCAAATGCTACTAGCGACGTTAAGGCTTTGTGTTACCTACTGCTCGTTCGCAGATTGCCCCTGACATGAGCTTCGAATTCTCCGTTTTAGTCCTTGTTATGGACACTGGTTGGTTGTCTCCCTCACGTTTGTTGTCAGTGTTTGATCGTGAACTTTATTCGCCTGTGACGTGGATTCGTAGTACGATTCCTATAGTTCGAAATTTGTTTGTAGTCGAGATCTCTTGAGAAACCAATTCTGAAAGTGTCCAGTGGTAAGTTTTATTTCGGCAACTCACCATTTCATGCCGTCTAGAGAATTGCAACGACCGGTCGTAGGGGTAAAAATTGGCAATTCTGCTGACTAATCTTCGTTTGGAACAATTTGGTTTCTGCCTCTCGGTCAACTTAGTGTTATATTTTGCGTTTCATAGGGATTTTCTCTTCTTCATTTTTTCTGATGTTCTAATCTTTTAATTCAATCAAGAGAATTCGCGTAAACTTAATCTTTGACGTTCGTAAAGGAATTCACTGAAATATGAAGCATTTGCACTATTTTTTTATATCTGTGTATCGCTCCCATTGTTCGTATAGAATGAATATTTTTTCTTGAGGGCGAACTATATTTATTCAAATGTCAATGAGGGAGGTGCCTCTAATTTCTCTGCGGGATAACTTTTGGTCTGAACATCAACACCCACACTCCACTCTCTTATTTTAGGAGTTTTTGACCATTTCTCCTTCTTACCAGATACGTGAACTCGCTTTGCATTTTAGGCGGTTATCTTGCCTCCCGTACTAGATCAATGTGAGGAAGTATCCCTACTTGTTATTCTATTAGCTGTCAGATAAAACTGCGAATATAAAATAAAAACCAAACGAGCAACACTGGGAAGTTCAGTGTTTTTAAGCATAGAGATAAATTAACTGAAAATTTTTGGCGATCTCGAAGCTCACTGTTGTAACAAAGTAATCGGATTTATTTTAAGGTTAAGATGGTATCTTGGTCTATCGTGAAAATCTGCATGTATGTATATCTTAGCGTTTGGTTGATTCTGTCTGGCTTTGAATGCAAGAGTGATCGGATCTGCATGCATGTATAGGAAAGGGCGTGTACCCGTGCATATAAATATGTATGTTATTAATAATAGTGTGTGATCACATTCCTAGCTCGTTTAACCTAGCCGCTCTGGTGGCGGTTGTCCGTTTCTGGCGAGGTGAGGACCGTCGCTGCTGCGCGTCTTCTGTTCGCACTTGAACGGTTGTTCTCAATTCACAAGTTTTACAATTCCCCGAATTTAATAAAAAATTCTTGCGCGATATTTTGTCTCCTGTCTTGTCCACTTTAATGCTTGTTCTCAATAACTGTTTCTCTTCATGACGAAAATGAATTTAGACTACACCAGGTTTCCTTCGGAATTTATCAGTTTATCCTGCGTTTTTATTTTAGCTAGAATATACTCAAATGTTTTTGACTGGGAATGTATCGTGTGTTGTCGCGCGAATGTAGCCCTTAGGTTTTTGTACAAGAATAAAATCTTTTTTAAGAAATCTTTTGTGCTTAACCTGTTGGTCTACCATTCGTCTGTGAGCACAATTTGTAAAGACTTAGATTTCTCGGCTTGAAATGGTTTTACATGAATGTTATGTGACACTGTACAAGTTTACCCCAGCGTTATAAAGAGTATTATTACGAAGATGTAAACTAATGAGTTCAGCTTGCTTATACGCAGCATTACGGAGTCCGCAGGAAGTTTTTCTTCCGTTCTATTACTAGTCAGACTGATTAACCTTGATTAAAAAATGCACCCAAGAATTTCAAGATCGGACGCTGGAATTGGCACAACATTCTGGAAGGGAGGCCTACAAGACGATCAAAATTGCTGACCGGTAGGGCCGAAAATCTGCTGGAATTGACTCCCCTGTAATTTGAACTATGGCTGTTATGTTGATGAACTGTTATGGATTTAATTGATTTATGGGCCTTGAAGCTTTTCCTTTACACTCGTGAACGCTTATGCGTTACACACCGAGCTTTTGCCGCATCATCAGCGATATTTAGTCCAATTTCTCGTCTCGCTCAATGCTCCCTGCACTAGTCCGACCCCTGAGAGCGGATGTGAGGGTTGCTGTTATGAGCAACGACAGGGGGTTGCCGGTGAAAGATTGCAGAAAATTTTCAGATTAGTTTCTTGTTACATCTATCGTTTGTGTACCAAAATTTTATTTTATGCAGAAACGTGAATAAACTTTCATGTGAGCGGAAACCATATACATAAAAGAAAAACATATGTTTAAAAAAGCTTCAATGAAACGAATAGGGAAGCATGATAAGTTGTGTCAAATCATCAGGGGAAAAGAAGGAATGACTTTTCTACATCTTAATTCGATTTGAACTTACTTATTTGATGCGAAATAACAATGGAAAACGTGACAACTCTGCTTTCGAAACCCTTAACGCCAGGTTGTGAGAGATGATCGACCATCTCAACTGCACATACACTCACTAAAAGGGCTACAATTTTCTTGTGACTCAGTTGGATTATGAAATGTGTTTAAGCCATTTACTGTGCCTGACAAGTGTTCTGGTATGCTGGTTGTCATTTTTTACACGAGGATATTTATACAGCCGTGCTTCTAAATTTTCAGCGTGATGAATGAAAAATTTTATTTTCCAAAATTTAGTTTAATGATTGCGAGATTTCTACAATTTGACGTACCATATATTTTTTCATTGTTCAGTAACTGTTGTAATATCTTGAAGTATAAAATTGACGTTTCTTCAGTTGCTCTGCATAAACCAGAAGAATTACTCATGTCAAATTTTTGCGGCTCAATATGTAGTTCGAGCTCGATTTATAGGAAGTCTCGCTATATTTTCAAGCTAAATGAATGATTGGACTCAAGAAATCATGCTTTAGCGCATCCGCGTGAAAGAATGATCAACCGATTTCCTGAATTTTTTCTATTTTTGGCCAGTTCAGAGCAGTGCAATCTCGAGGCATTAGACGCGAGGCTGAAGGATGTGCGCCGTAGTGCCTATTGCGTCACCTGCGCAGTTTTGTGCCCCCAGTGTGGGGGGATGAGCTGCGCCGCCACCAAACGCACGTCAAAGCTCCAATAGTGGGTAAAAAAATTGAGAAGTTTTATTTCGTTCGTTTTTCCTCAAAAAGTAATTTCAATGACAGTTAATCAATTAACTCCTTAAGAATGTATTGAAAGTTTCCGATAACTTTTATTTCTGTTAATACAAAAAAACATAGGTTATTACTTTTGAACTACCTCAACCAACTACAGACACATTCCAAAGCTATAAAATGGTTCTCTTTTTAGAATTGTGAAGGCTTTAGAAGTTAGAACACGAACAAATGTATTTCTCAAACTCCAATGCAAAGATAATTTCAAACTGATGAATTAGTTTCTAATCTTTCCCCATTTCACTAAGTGGAGTATCAGAGATTTGCATCTCGAAATTTTGTTGAACAAAGATATGTTGTCCCTCGACATGAAAAAACGCTCTATAAGAGGGTTATATAAGGATTATGTTGATTACAACTAACGTCGACATTTTATCGTCTCTGGAATAGGGTTCAATTCACGAGTCAAAAGCTCATGTTTCAACAACACCAGTAACACATATCATTATGACTTAGGCCCCTTTCACACGAGTCACTTAATGACCGTCACCGGTGACAGTCACTGGTTACTCGCCATTATTTCGAATGTAGCCTTTCATACGATGTCACTTCGGTTGCCCAGTTACGCAACAGCATTTTGCAGTTCCCCGTGAGGTAGCTGGTTACCATTGCAAGTAGTTGCCGTCACCGACTGTTGGGTATAATACTAACAATAGCTTTCATACTGAGTCACTCGGTGACGCAACACTTTCGTCACTGCACGCGCTACCGTTTTATCTTTTCCGTTTTATGGCATGCACAAAATTACTCTAAAGGAAAATGACTGAAAATCTATTACCTAATTTATTCGAAAAATGAATATTATAATCGTAATCAGTACTAAAACTGTATTACTACTAACCGATATTTCGTTAAAATTCTGAAAAGAAAACAGAAAAAAACGAAACTTTATCAAATCTTTTTAGACGCAATCTATCTGCCAGGGAACAGCACCTTTATCATTTATAAAGCAGTCGGCAAATTGATCTCTCAGATTGCTGGCAAGTCTTGAGGTTGGCCCTGTTGCACATTCCCTTTCAAATACTTCTTTAACTGAGAAACTTTCATCAGTTGAACACCATCTCTTGCTCGGACAAAGTAATGCAGAACACAGCACACTTTGACAATGTCTCCTGCCAATTCTAGGTTTACATTAAGTGGGCGATGAAAAATTCGCCATTTATTTGCAAGTCTCCCAAATGTGCATTCAATATATCTGCAAGCCCGTGAAAGCCTATAGTTAAGAACTTTCCAGCATATGGTCGCATAATTTCTTGAGTAAAGCCATAGGCTTCATCTGCCACAAACACGAAAGGCAAAGGTGTCTCAAACTCAGGGGTGGATTTGTGTGCAGGAGGAATGTTTAGGGTTCCGTTTTTAAGTTTCTTGAAAAATACACTTTCTTTCAGCACTGTTGCATCTGAGGACTTTCCATACGCACCCACGTCAATAAAGAGGAAATTATATGATGCATCACATACAGCAACAAGCAAAATGGAAAAATAATTTTTGTAATTGTAGAATAATGAGCCACTATTCTCTGGCTTGGATAATTTGATGTGTTTCCCATCTAAGGCACCTACGCAATGAGGGAAATTTGTCTTTTACTTAAACTGAGTCGCGGTTTCCATCCAGAAATGTTTTGTTTGACATGAACGGAGGGACTCCAAGAGAAAAAGAACCAGAAAATCCTTCAAAAAATCTAAAATAAATAAAAGAAAAGATGACCTTATTGAAGTTCTAAATTAAGGAAAACCAACAACAATCGGATGAAACAAACGAGGATAGGTTGTTCTTACTTTCCCTCGTATCAGACGTCCAGAAAGTACCTGCTGACAGGAAGCTGCAAGTAAAAGCAAGCAAATTGAATATCATCTCTCAAGCACAAGTTATCCAACAACCACTCATTCTACATTCAACTTTGCCCGTTTACAATCCGACACATCAACCTCTGAATTCTCATCAATCTCAGCAGCCAGCATTTCAAGATCAAAGTCGCAATTATTGGCAAATGAAACCTACGACAGCAGCTGTTGGAAATGATCCTACGCAGTGTCCTGCACCAACACCGCCTCCTACTTTTTCTGACAGTAGCAGTATAATCAATTTCGGATTTTCTGAGTAACATTTTCGCTTCCGAGACACTACACAAATACTGTAAGATGTAAAAAATAAAATATGTACTAATTGTGTGCCAAAAATGTGAAATTAAATGATGCAGTTTGTGTAATTTACTAATGTATCAGTACTAGATATTTACAACAATAGAAGTTACACGAAAAGTCGATTTTTTATATCATAGCAGTTGTAAGAAATTCTCGCACACTACAACTTTAAAGGATATAGAAACGGTCAATAAACAGATTTAGAT